>JAHRHZ010000063.1:52676404-52730138 GCA_024137785.1 Ginglymostoma cirratum | reverse complement strand
TTTCTGATGAAGGGTCTAGGCCCGAAACGTCAAGTTTTCCTGCTCCTATGATGCTGCTTGGCCTGCTGCGTTCATCCAGCCCCACACCTTGTTATCTCGGATTCTCCAGCATCTGCAGTACCTTTTATCTATGTGATAACAAGGCCTGGTGTGTCGGGTAGGACAAGGGAGAATTTAGGCCCTAAAATTATCAAACTCGATATTGAGTCCAGAGGGCTGCAGGGTCCCCAAGCAGAAAATGAGGTGTTAAAGCAACAAAAACCTGAAGAAGGTTCACTGGACCAGAAATGTTAACTCTGATTTCTCTTCACAGACTCTGCTAGACTAGCTGAGTTTTCCCAGCACCTTCTGTTTTTGTTTCTGATTTATAGCATCCACAGTTCTTTCGGTTTTTATATTGTAGATATAACTCAGGTTATAAATTCAATGTATTATCATCATCCCTCAGGCAGGAAGTTCTGACACTATCTTAGCCAGTTAATTGCTACTGAAGCAAGATAAAAGTCATGTTGGATTTCGGTTTGCCTTCACATTTTGATTTGCTGCCCATGCTGACCTGTATGGATGCTTATATCTGTTTCCCTTTATGTTTATGTAAACACTTTCTTTCTTTCATGATTATGTTGAAATATCCAATGGATTTTGGTCTATATGAAATACCCACATAAAAGACAATAGCAGACATAAACTTGAAAACATTTTCTTAAATGATTTCATCATAACTTCAGTTAAAATATCCACCCAGAATATCCAGCACATTGCATTTGTATTTAAATCTAGATTTTAGAGTCTGTAGTTACTCTATACTCACACTGTTTGCTAGTAATCAAGTCCATCGTCAAAGAGTTGACATTTTACGAAATGCTTGGCTTGTTGTGTACTGAAGGAAAATGGTCATAAAGTAAAACACAAAGCAAATGATACACTCAAAAACACTCAATAGACAAAGTATGCAAATTGTGTGCATGATTCACATCTCGAGTGTTCTTGTAAATGGTGGAAACCATGGATACTAACAAGCACTATTAAAAGCGCTAATCTGAGGATTGTTTGCCAATGACAGTTGAGATTAAACCCCAAAATGTATTAAAATGCATAAGCATCCACTCTGTAAATGTAACAATGCTATATACTTTTATACTTTGCTTAAGCAATAGTTCCCATCAAAACACCATTAGAGATATGTTCCTTGTAAATTTTGAAAGAAATTAGGGTTGAATATGGTTATTTTAAGAGAACTTCTGTTAACTCAGTGGGCCTGAATTGTTGAATTTCATTCTGTCCATATCATGAAGTGACTTGAATGAAGACCAGTATACCCTGAGTGGTCATATTATGCACTGTACTGTGATTGTCAAAGGATCATTCTTCCTTTACAAATTCCGAGGGTTGCCAAAACATTGAGCCATTTTGAAGAAAGTATGCAAACATATGGGTTCCAAGCCAACAACCTTGCAGTGATTTTATGATTTTTATTTCAGTTGATTTATGAAAACATGTACATGCTACCGGATAAAGAAGCTAGTATTTAAAGATCAGCAGTATTGATTTCACATACAATACCAGCAGTGCGGTTAAGATTTTTATCTGCGGAATCTCACTATTGGTTATGCCGAATCGTCTTTTAAGAAATTTGAACCTTTTGTCATGGGTTGCACTAACTTGGAGTTTAAAGACATAAATCAGTGACACAACATGGATTTCAGTCGGTTCAGTCCATAATATCACTCGATCATATTTTATTTTGCTCACACGCTGTTCAATCTTTAACATTTTGATTCTGTCCTTGAAAAATAGTTTCAATTAAAGTTGCAAGGGCTCAGTATGTTACTAATAAATCAAAAATAACTAAATTGTGGGTTAAAATGTACACAGTCTTAAAGTAATAAAAGGGAGAAGTTCAAACAAGCAAAAGGTCTGGAAGATTGGAAAAGTGCATTAATTAAAAAAAGATTTAAATACTAAAAAGTATTTAACAATGTGAGAAGATGGTATTTATTTATACTATGAACTGTATGGTGCAAATGAAATGGTATGATGCATCTATAGAGACAATTTCAGTTCAAATTGATGAGCTAATTTCTTTAGTCTGAGTACAAAGGTTTGAATTACATATTACTTTGTGAGTTTCTGCTCCCACTGTGAATTCTCGTTTGATTGATTTGTAATTCATGCTATCAGTTCTATACTATTGAATGACCTGTTTGCATTCTAATGCAAAGAGATCTCATGCCAGGAACCTCGTGTTGCAAAATTTATCCTTGTGTCTTTTCATAAATGATATTTAAACTAATAAGTTGGTTGGTCATACAAACCCTGAATATTAATAGAAGACACATTTTCTCAAAGCTTTTTGCCATGAGTAATGTAGTCATTACTCATCAGAGTAATTCGCAAGAATGCCAACTCAATGAGAAAGCCACCATATATAGTATGATAGGAGACTGCTAATTATTTTGCGAGAGAACTTTGGTTGAGGCATGGTTTGGGTGCAAGATGGAAACCTTCAAAACCTTTTTTGCAGCAATACTCGTGATGTTAAAACTTTGTTTTTATTATTCATGGAAGTTTTATTTAACAATAACATCTGTTGATAACACTTTAGCATGAGATGAACCTGTGACCAATCATGCACATGTGCAAGCTACAGGTATATGTTGAAACTAAGTTAGAATCCTGTTAATGAGGCTAAGATGTGAGGTGATAATTGAGATCTTATAGCATAATGGTAGTGTCCCTACCTCTGAACAAGAATGCTGGGATTCAAGTCCCGTAGAAACCCTACAGTGTGGAAGCAGGTCATTTTAGCCAATTGAGCCCACACCGAACCTTTGAAGCGAACCCTGCCCAAATCATAGTACCCTACCCTATACCTGTAACCCTGCATTTCCAATGACCAATCCACCTAGCCTACACATCTTTGGACTGTGGGAGGAAATCGGAACACCCGGAAGAAACCCGCACAGACACGGGGAAAATGTGCAAACTCCACACAGATAGTCGCCCGAGGGTGGAATCGAACCCAGGTCCCTGGTGCTGTGAGGCAGCACTGCTAACCACTGAGTCACCGTCCCACCCTTTGGCTCCAGAGATGGAAAATGACGTCTCTGGACAGATTAATTAGGAAATGTATGAGTTGATAGTCCAGAATTGGATCTCATTTTGTCGTGCCCAACACATAGTATTCATTCTTGATGGATGTCCAAATTTGTCTAAACTTTATTACATGTTGATCCAACAAAAATTAGGAACTTTTTATATATGTTGTTAATTCCTAATTATTCTTTCGTAATGTCAGTATGTTCCCAGACCACTGATTTCTTTCTTCTATTTGGAGTTTTCCCTTTGCTCATAGAGTTTGATGCGTAGCAATCTTCTAAGAATCTTTAGATTCTGGAGAAGTGCCAGAGGATTGGACAACTGCCAATGAAACACCTTTCTTTAAAAAAGGAGGGAGACAAAAAGAAGAGTAATTATAAGTAAATTGGCTTATCATCTCTCATTGCGAAAATGTTAGAGTTTATTTAAAAGAATTTAATAGCAAGTTAGAAATTCATAATATAATCAATCAGAGTCAAAGGGGAAATCATGCCTGACAAATTTAAAAATATTCTTCGAGATTAGAAACATGGATACATAAATGGAAACTGGTGGTTGTCACATATTTTGATGTCAAGTTGTGCTTGATGAGATACCACACAAAAGGCTACTTAATTAGAGAAGAGCACATGGTGTAAGGGCTGGTATGTTAGCATGCGTAGAGAATTGGCTAACTAATTAAACATGCTAACTGAATTGGGTGAAGGGGGCCGTTTCAGGATGGCAAACTATAACCAGTTGAATCAGTGCTGGGGCCAAAATTATTTACAACCTATGTTAGTAAATTAGATGATGGAAGCGAATGTACTATCACCAAGGTTGCAGATGACACAATTATATGTGGGAAGGCAAATGGTGAGGATGACAGAGTCTACAAAGACAGGTTACATGAGTGGGCAAAGTCTTGGCAGATGGAATATGATGTGTAAAAATGTGACATTGTGCAGAAAGAATAGAGGAGCTGAATAGTATTTAAATTGTGAAAGACTGCAGCACTAATGTATGCATGAATCACAAAAAAGCTAACTTACAAGTTCATGACAAAAAAAGACTGCAGATGCTGGAACCTAAGGTAGACAAATGGGAGGCTGGAAGAACACAGCAAGCCAGACCGCTTTTGATGAAAGGAGAAGTCAATGTTTTGGGTATTGCCCTTGTTCAGGACTTTCTTCAGAAACGTTGACTTCTTCTTTCTTCCAGATGCTGCCTGGCTTGCTGTGTTCTTCCAGCCTCCTGTTTGTCTAATTCACGAGCTCACTGAGTAATACATGAAGGCAAATGGAAATTTGGCCTTTATTTCAAAGGAAGTAGATTATAAACATCGGAATGTCTTGCTACTAATGTACAAGGCAGTGGTCAGACAACAGCTGGAACATTGTGTAACTTTGAGCCCCTTATTTAAGGAAGGATATACTAGCATTGGAGGCAGTCCAGAGCTAGTTCAGTAGATTGATCCTGGGTATTTAGGAATTTTCTTCAGAGTAGAGGCTGACTAGGTTGGGCCTGTGCTCATTGGAGTTGAGAAGAATGAGAGGTAACCTTACTGAAACATCAGATTCTTAGCAGACTTGACAGGGTACATGTAGAAAAATTGTTTCCCCTTGTCAGAGACCCCAGGTAGGACAGAAATGAGGAGACATGTCAGCTCTGAGTAGTGAATCCGTGGAATTTTTTTACAGGAGAAGGCTGTTTTCGCTAGTTTGTTAAGTGTACATAAGGCTGAAAATAGACAGATTTTTCATCATTAAGAGAATCAAGGCTTATGGGGGAAAAAGCAAGAAAGTGGAGTTGAGGATTAACCTCCGAAGGGAATGCCACCTCACACCCTCGTAGCCCTGCATATACCAAAGCTAAACCGCTTGGACAACCAATACAGCAGACGAATTCTATATAAAACTTTGGATGAGAGAATTTTGTCTTTCAGCCACCTCCAAAGGTCTTGCCAGGAAAGTTTGAGCAGGATACAAGAAATTCCCGCTGACGATGATCAACTCTCGTACATGTTGACAATTCATCAGATTGCAAGATGTTGGGCAATCTTTTGGGATGTTAAAATAAGCTCCAGCTGAATAACATCTTAACTGGCCCCAGGCATTTCACAGAAGGCAGGAGGAAGTAGTAAATTCTCTGTGAGATGATTAGAAAAGCGAAATTTGGGGTATGTCGTCCTTGAAATAAAAGTGGTCGGTACCAAACATAAATAATAAAAGTAAAATAATCCACAGCAAATAATATGCTTCACTTTAATATTTATCAAATTTTATCAGAAATATAAGTGGAAACAAAGGATCATAAATTGTCAAAAATAATATTACTTCTGAGGAATAATGTTAGGCCGCTCTGCCTGGTTATTTTGTCACTCATTATTAATATACTTTATAGGAAATGTCCACTGTGAACAGACTTACCGTACTTTGACTAGGTGTTGTAAATGTATTCACAAATTTATATACTGTGTCATTTTGGTCAACCTATTTATGTTGAATAGGTACGAATTAAGCAATAAGTTATATTTGTGTTTCTTGTCTGAAGTGAAAGCCTACCTCTACTACACTTAATTAGTTTAGTTAGTAACTGCTGACAGCCTGTTCAAGAAATTTTTGTGCAAGGGTCATAGGCCACCACTAATTGCAGTTGGGCAATGGTTGCATTTTCTCTTGTGGTTCCTCCCATGTGAAACATGGTGCTTTTATTTAAGGTGAAACAGTTGATAATGAGAAGACTCACCCCTGTCAACCCAAATAGGGCAGACTTTGGACATCTTTGTTGAGGGCCGTTGACGTTGCATTTTGTTGAAAAGGGTCAAGTTTTGGATTACATCGAATTGTTATCCGAACGTATAATTGATCTCGGATTTCAATATATACGTTGTTAACAAATGTCTACTTGCCATTGCTTCTGCAACACTTTTAATTCAAAGCAATTGACATAATCAAGGGTTTAAGAGTGTCCATTTTTGCCTCACTCTTCAATTGATCATGTTCCAAAACTGATTTGCATCTCTGATATATATCAATATGGATTAATCAGATTCCAGGACCATATCTGCAGCCTCAATTATTATTAGCCATGATTATTGTCATGACAGATCTACCAGAAAAAAAACTGTCTGCCAATTCCCTATCTGTTTCACTATAATCAGCTGAGTATCAGGTATGTGGTTTATGGGCAAAGTACATGGGGAAGCTATTCTGTACCTCAGGCCTGCTGTACCATGCAGTAAGATTATGGTTAATCAGACTTAAGTTTAAACTCTCACTTGTGCCTGCCCTCATAGCCTTTCACCCCTTTTGCTTACCAAGAAGGACATCTTGAAGGACATGGAAGGACAAACTTGAAAGCAGAATACAGGGTTAACGGAAAGATTCTTCGCAGTGTGGAGGAGCAGAGGGATCTTGGGGTTTTTGTTCACTGTTCCCTGAGAGCTGCCACCAGGTGGATAGAGTTGTTAAGAAGGCGTATGGTGTGTTAGCTTTCATTCATAGAGGGATTGAGTTCGAGAGCTGTGAAATTATGCTCCAGCTGTACAAAAGCCTGGTTCGGCCACATCTGGAGTATTGTGTCGAGTTCTGGTCACCTCATTACAGGAAAGATGTGGAAGTGTTAGAAAAGGTGCAGAGGAGATTTACCAGGATGTTGCCTGGAATGGAGGGAAGGTCTTACAAGGGAAGGTTGAGAGAGCTAGGGCTTTTCTCTTTAGAACGACGAAGGATGAGAGGTGACTTGATAGAGGTGTACAATATGATCAGAGGTATAGATAGAGTAGACAGCCAGAGACTTTTTCCTAGGGCGGAGGTAGCTTTTACGAGGGGATATAGTTTTAAAGTGAAAGGAGATAGATATTGGGGAGACGTCAGAGGTAGGTTCTTTACTCAGAGAGTGGTAGGGGCATGAAATGCATTGCTGGAGAGGGTAGTGGAGTCGTCCTCATTAGGGGCATTTAAGCAGCTATTAGATAGGCATATGGATGATAGTATAAAGTAGTGGTGGAGGTTAGATAGACCTTAGGTTTAGGGTAAAAGTTTGGCACAACATCGTGGGCGAAGGGCCTGCACTGTACTGTACTGTACTGTTCTATGTTCAAAGAACATATCCAGTTTTGCCTTAAAAATATTCCAAGACTCAACTCCTGTCACTTTTTCAAGAATACAGTTTCAAAGACTCACGACCCTCTGTGAGAAAAAAATCCTCTTAACCTCGGGTTTAATTGGGCGTCCTTGATTTTTAAACAGTGACTCTTAGGTCTAGATTCTGTAATAAGAGGAAATATGCTTTCCTCACGTGCTCTGTCAAGACCATTTTTCAGAATCTTGTATGTTTCAATCAAGTCACACTTCCCCCTCCAAACCCTCCAGCAGATACAAGCTAGCCTGCCCAACCTTTCTTCATAAGGCAGCATGCCCTGGTAAACCTCCTCTGAGCTGCCTCCAGTGCATTTACATATTTCCTTAAATTAAGAGACCAGTACTGTCCACAGCACTTTAGATGTGGTCTTAGCAATGCCCTGTGTAACTAAATGCCCTCCCTAAACATTTATATTCAACTCCCTTTGCAATTCTATTGACTTTTCTAATTATTTGTTGTACCAGTACACTAATCTTTTATGATTTGTATATTAGGCCTCCCAGATTCTTTTGCATTTCAGACCTGCACAACCTCTCAACTTTCAGAAAATACGTTTCTTCATTATTTTTCCTGCCAAATTAACAATGTTGTCGCACATTATACTCCATTTACCATATCTTTTCCATCTCACTGATCCTGTTTCCTTTTGTAACCTCCATATGTCATTTTCATAACTACCTTTCCCACCTATCTTCGTGTCATCATCAAATTTGGCAACCGTACCTTCCGACCCTTCACCAAATCGTTGATATAAATTGTAAAGAGTTGAGGGTCAAACAGTCATCCCTGTGGCACACCACTCTGTTACAACTTGCCAACCAGAAAAAGACCCATTTACAGCTACTCTCTGCTCCCTATTATCCAATCCTCTGTGCCAAAGTTCTACTCCCTACCCCATGAGCTTTTATTATCCATGATGTACTGGAGGAGGCACTTTATCAACTGTCTTTGAGAAATCTTAAGTACAGTACACCCACCATTTCCTTTTTATCCACATCAGCTTTTACTTCCTTAAGTTCTTTCCTTTGAGAACTCCAATAGACTGGTTTGACATGATTTCCTTTTCTCAAAACAGTATTGGCGCAATGTGATTACACTGGACTTATCCAAGTACCTTGGTAAAACGTCTTTAGTAATAGACCCTATCATTTTTCTTCATGACATTAAGAGGAGTAACTGACATGTACTTTCATTCTTTCTATCTCCTTTTTTGAATAAAGAAGTCATGTCTACTATCTTTGTATTTAATGGGACTGTCCCCAAATCAAGTTTTTTTTCCAAACTCTTCACTATTTGTTTTTATATTTCTGGCTAGCTTTTTCTTATTCTTCAAGTTTCCTTTTTTTTTTAGTTATTCATTGGTGCTTTTTATATTCTGTCCAGCCTTCTATGCGCCATCTTCTTTGTGCAAAGATATACTTTTTCTTTGACACAATCTTTAACCTAAAAGAAGACCCGAAAGAACTGTGGATGCTGTAAATCAGGAAGTTGCTGGAAAGACCTGCTGAGCTTTCCCAGCAACAATCTTTAACTGCTCTGGTTAACCGCAGATGGTGGGTCCATCCCTTGAAATTTTTCTTACTCATTAGCATGCATCTATTCTGTGTACTTTTAAAATAGCCACTTAAATGTCTGCTGTTGCATCTCTATTGCCTATCCTTTAACCTTTAATTTCTGAAAGTATTTAATTTAATTTAAAAAGGAGATAGATACCTCTCAACTCCTTGATTTTCAAAATCCATGTGGAGCTGATGCATAAAGGAGTTGAGGCCTGGGGCAGATCAGGCATGATCTTTTGAATGGCAAGGCAGACTTGAGCACATAACTGTCCTACTCCGCTATTTCTTTTGTTCTAATCTGCCCATTTACTTTAGCCAGCATTGATTATATGACTTCATAATTCCCCTTGTTTAGGTTTAACAAAACTGTTTTGAACTGACTCCCCTCTTCCCTCAAACTGAATGTAAAATTCAACAGGTTAAGATTCAAAATGTCAGTTTAAAAGAAATTTAGCTACCTAACTGAACTTATGCACAGAATATACCTATTGATTCCAATTTTGCTAGTGCACCTTGATGCCACACTCGGTTAAGTGCAGCCCTGATGTCGAGAGCCGTCACTCTCGCCTCACCTCACCTCACCTCACCTCTAGTATTCAGCTCTTTTGTCCATGTTTGGACCAAGGCTATAATGATGTCAGGAACTGAGTGGCCCTGGCAGATCCCAAACTGGGCGTCACTGAGCAAGTAATTGTTGAGCAGGTGCTGCTTGATAGCACTGTTGATGACACCTTCCCTCACTTTACTGATGATTGAGAGGAGACTGATGGGGTGGTAATTGGCCGGGTTAATTTTTCCTGCTTTTTATGTACAGAACATACTTGGACAATTTTCCACATTGGCGGGTAGATGCTGGGGTTGTGATTGTACTGGAAAAAGCTTGGCTAGGGGAGCGGCAGATTACTCCTGGTGTCATGAGCTAATGAGGGTAGGCATAGGAGGAGAGAGCAGATGAATGTGTGGCTGAGGAGCTGGTGCAGGAGAGAAGAATTCACATTTTTTGAATCATTGGTATCTCTTCTGGGGTAAAAGATCTGTATAAGAAGGACAGATTGCGCCTGCATTGTAAGGGACCTAATACACTGGTGGGGAGATTTGCTAGAGCTGCTTGGGATGATTTAAACTTGTAAAGGGATGGGGTCTAAACCAGGGAGATCATGAGGAAAGAGATCAGCCTGAAACTGGTACAGTGGGAAAAGGAGTAAATCAAACAGTCAGGGCAGGCAGGAACAAAGCAGAGAATGAGATAGGACTGATCAATTAAACTGCATTTATTTCAATGCAAGATGCCTAACAGGTAAGGCAGATGAACTGAGGGCGTGGCTGGGACCATGGGACTGGGATATCATAGCAATTACAGAAACATGGCTCAGGGATGGACAGGACTGGCAGCTTAATTTTCCAGGGTGTAGTTGCCACAGGAGGGATAAAACGGGGATGGGGCTGGGTGGTGGGCAAGAGAGGAGGAGGAGTGACGTTTTTGATTAGGGATAACGTTACGGCTGCCCTTCAGGAGGATATTCCTGGGAATAAGTCCAGGGAAGTTATTTGGGTGGAACTGAGAAATAAGAAAGGTGTGATCACCTTGTTGGGATTGTACTGTAGACGGCCCAATAGTCAGCAGGAAATTGAGATCTCCTTACAAATTTGTTGCTCAGTTATCTGTGAGAATACTAGGGTAGATATTAGGGGATTTTAACTTTCGAAATGTAAACTGGGACTGCCGTAGCATTAAGGGCTTGGATGGAGAGGCATTTAAGTGTGTACAAGAAAATCTTCTGATTCAGTATGTAAATGTACCTACGAGAGAAGGTGCAAAGCTTGACCTACACTTGGGAAATAAGGCAGGGCAGGTTACTGAGGTGTCAGTGAGAGAGCACTTTGGGGCCAGGGACCATAATTCTATTAGTTATAAAATAATGATGGAAAAGGATAGACCAGATCTAAAAGTTAAAGTTCTAAATTGGAGAAAGGCATTAGGCAAGAACTTTCAAAAGTTGATTGATGGCTGGAAAATGGAAAGCCTTCAAAAATGAGATAACGAGAGTCCAGAGACAGTGTCTTTCTGTTCGGGTGAAGAGCAAGGCTGGTAGGTGTAGGGAAAGCTGGATGACGAGGGAAATTGAGGTTTTGGTTAAATTAAGAAGGAAGCATATGTCAGGTATAGACAGCAGGGTGTGAGTGAATCCCTAGAAGAGTATAAAGGCAGAAGGAATAAACTCAAGGGAAATCAAGAGGGCTAAAAGGGGACACGAGATAGCTTTGGAAGTTAGGGTTAAGGAGAATCTAAAGGGATTCTACAAATACATTAAGGACAAAAAGGTAACCAGGGAGACAGTAGGGCCCCTTAAAAATCAGTAAAGCCACCTATGTGTGGAACTGCAGGAGATGGGGGAGATACTGAACGAATATTTTGCATCAGTGTTTACTGTGGAGAAGGATATGGAAGATAAAGAATGTGGGGGAATAAATAGCGACATCTTGAAAAATGTCCATATTACACAGAGGAGGTGCTGGACATCTTAAAACCCATAAAGCTGGATAAATCCCCAGGACTGATCAGATGTACTCAAACTCTGTGAGAAGCTAGGGAAGTGATTGATGGGCCCCTTGCTGAAATATGTGTATTATTGGTAGCCACAAATGAAATGGCGAAAGTCTGGAGGTTGGCTAACGTGGTGCCACTATTTAAGAAAGGTGGTAAGGAAAAGCCAGGGAACTGTAGACTGGTGAGCCGGTCGTCAGTAGTGGGCAAGTTGTTGCAGGGAATCCTGCGGGACAGGGATTTTTACATGTATTTGGAATAGTAAAGACTGATTAGGGATAGTCAACATGGCTTTGTGCATGGGAAATCATGTCTCACTAACTTGATTGAGTTTTTTGGAGAAGTAACGAAGAGGATTGAAGAGGGCAGAGCGGTGGCCGTGATCTACATGGACTTTCAGTGAGGTGTTTGACAAGGTTCCTCATGGTAGACTGGTTAGCAAGGTTAGATCACATGGAATAGAGGGAGAACTAGCCATTTGGATATAGAATTGGCTGAAAGGTAGAAGACAGAGAGTGGTGGTGGAGTGTTGCTTTTCAGACTGGAGGCCTGTGACCAGCGGTATGCCACAAGGATCGGTGCTGGGTCCGTTGCTTTTCATCATTAATATAAATGATTTGGATGTGAACATAGGAGGTATGGTTAGTAAGTTTGCAGATGATACCAAAATTGGAGGTGTAGTGGACAGTGAAGAAGGTTACCTCAGAGTACAATGGGATCTTGATCAGATGGGCCAATGGGCCGAGGAGTGGCAGATGGAGTTTAATTTAGATTATTGTGAGGTGCTGCATTTTGGTAAGGCAAAACAGGGTAGGACTTATACAGTTATTGGTAAGGTCCTGGGGAGTGTTGCTGAACAAAGAGACCTTGGAGTGCAGGCTCATAGTTCCTTGAAAGTGGAGTCGCAGATAGACAGGATAGTGGGGAAGAAATTTGGTATGCTTGCTTTTTATTGGTCAGTGCATTGACTTTAGGAATTGGGATGTATGGCTATACAGGACATTGGTTAGGCCTCATTTGGAATACTGTATTCAATTCTGGCCTCTGTGCTACAGAAAAGGTGTTATGAAACTTGAAAGGGTTCAGAAAAGATTTACAAGGATGTTGCCAGGTTTGGAGGGTTTGAGCCAAAAGGAGATGCTGAAAAGACTGGGGCTATTTTCCCTGGAGTGTTGGAGGCTGAGGAGTGACCGTTTATTGAGGTTTATAAAATCATGAGGGACATGGATAGAGTGTATAAACAAGGTCTTTTCCCTGGGGTGAGGGAGTTTAAAACTAGAGGGCAAGGTTTAAGGTGAGAGGGGAAAGATTTAAAAGGGACCTAAGGGGCAACCTTTTCATGTAGACGGTGGTGTGTGTATGGAATGAGCTGCCAGAGGAAGTAGTGGAGGCTGGTACAGTTAAAACATTTAAAACGCATCTGGATGGGTATATGAGTATTAAGTGTTTAGAGGGATAGGGGCCAAATGCTGGCAAATGGGACTAGATTAATGGAGGATATCTGGTTAGCATGGACAGGTTGGATGGAAGGGTATGTTTCCATGTTGTATAGCTCTATGACTCTATAACTCGACAGGCTGACGTAGAGGAGACTTCTCCTGTTGGAAATGAGACTAGAAGTGGGGCCGCAAATTGCATGTTGTTACCCAAATCCAATAGGATATTTAGGAAAAATTTCTTCACTCAGGGAGTGTTCATAATGTAGAATGTGTTGCTGTAGACAGTTGAGGTGAAGAGCATAGTTGCTTTGAAAGAGCAGCTGGATAAGTACATGACAAAGAAAGGAATAGATGGGGGTGAGTGCAGAGGAGAGGAAAGAGGTCCACGTTGAGCACAAATATCTCTATGGACCTTTTGGGGTACATTTACGGTTTCTGTGCTGTCAATACTTTTGTATTCCTACTTCTGCAACCTCTGGTATCCTGCAACCTTCCACAAATTTTGAGCACCTTGTGCATTCCACATTTCTATTTTCCCATCATTGATCACCATTTCTTCACCCAATTATTTGATAACCCCCTTCACATTTATTGTTTTAAGACCCTTGTTAAAATCTATCTCTTTGACTAAGCTTTTAGCTGCCCTCCCTAATATCCCCTTTCTTGCCTCATTGTCATTTTTTTGCCTGATTATGCTTTTGTGAAATGTATTTTTCTGCATTAAAAGTATTATATTAATCCCAGTTGCCATAAATGTGCATTCTTCTACCTATTGGATGCTAATGACATTGCTATGGAAGTTAGTTTGGAGGCTTACTGTGCCTAAAACTTCAAAGGAACTGGATTATACAGGACTGAAATAGCGCAATTACTGAATCCCCTTGAGATAATGACAGTATCTACGTAAGTGATAATTTAACTCCACCACACTGAGCTCAAAATTATTTTTCCTTGCTGTTGTTACCATTCACCATTTGTTCAAAGTTTATCATAAATGGGTTTGAAAAATAGTGCATCAGAGAGCAAACCAGTTCCACTGTTAATTTTGTGTTTCCATTCTCTCTGAAGAGGAAAATTCTAATCAGTTTTTTTAGAGAATGAAATGTTTCACGGTGTTTTGCGATGTGATATCTAAATCCAAGTCCAACATGGGGGGTTTAAGTAATTTAATGCACTGGCTTTTAAAATACTGTACTCCATTATTCCTGCTGTCTGTTATAATTGTGTGTAGGTGCTTCTGTTTGGCATACTCCCACATGATATTGTCATATATAATCACTTTAGCAGCATAATGCCCACTGCTGTCGCACTTCTGCCCCATGTTGTTAACACCATTACCAGCAGTAGTGTTACAAGATTAATTAACAAGCGTGGTCTGTTAGACTTGCATTTAGATAGCTATCGACCACCTTAGCATAGCTCTCTCTCCCTCTGACATCAGAAGCTGTGTCTCAGGTACAAGCTCTGAATTACTTTGAAATGATTTGTTCACCAAATAGTGTCTTAGTTCGTCTCTGTGGATTGAGGATGGCTTGATTCCACTATAGTTAGATTCTGAGATGAATGATAAGTCCAAAGTATGATGCACAGACTCCTCCTTATTCAGGTCAGCCAGTGCATGAAGGTCAAACGTTTGAGCTGTTTGGAGATTTGTGTGCGCTCTCTGGTAACTTCCCCTCTGTAATGTTCAGGTGAGGTTTCAGCAACAAAAACAGAAATTGCTGGAGACCCTCAGGTCTGGTAGCATCTGTGAAGGGAAAGCAGATCCAAAGTTTCATGTTCAGTGACCCCTCTTCAGAAGGTCTCAGTCTGCATTTAGTGCCTTCCTGAATGAATCTTTTCCATTTTGCTCAATCACAAGTTGGTCTCTTTTGAGATGCTTTGAGAATGTCCTAAAGTGTTTCCCCTCTCCTGATAACCTTCTGCAGTAAACAGGTCCTCTGTAGTTGTTTTGGGACTCTGAAGAACATGTCCAAAGCATAGATAAAAACAGAAATTGCTGGAAAGGCTCAGCAGGTCTGACAGCATTTGTGGAGAGAAATCAGAGTTAACCTTTCAGGTCCAGTGACCCTTCCTCAGAATTGTTTCTGATTTCAGGGATCCACAGTTCTTTTGGGTTTTTTTTTGGTATTTTATATCATCCAGTAGAGCTGGTTTAGAGTGATTAGTACCTCGATGCAGGGAACAGCGGCTTCTGAGAGGGTTCTGCTGATAGACAGCATTTCTTGCCAGAAGATTTGTAAGATTTTGCCAAGTCACTGCTGATGGTGTTTCAAGATAACTATGGGGGTTGTTCAAATCTCCAAAACATGTAGGAGCGCATGGAACATGTTGCCCAATAGACTATGATCTTAAGCTCTTATTCCTCAGAAACTCTCTTCTTTGGTCAGCTGTAGGTGAGTTGGCACGTTTAGGTGATGAATTTTGATGTGTTATATCTGCCCTCATCAAGAATCAACTCCCAAAATACAGAAAATGGCCAGTTTCTTTCAGGATCTCTCTTATCTTAATTTGGGAGGGCATTTGTTGGGCTGTGGTTGAAAATCAATCCTGTGGACTGCCAGTTGACAGGCACCACGGTTTCCCAAACTTGATCTTCACTTAACAGCAAATTCAAGAGAAATGTCAGAAGTTTTACCAACCCAATTCATGGCCTTTTCAAACTCATGAAGACCTTTGATTGTCACTTGCAAAACCTTTGCAGTATTCTCATTAATGATTACCCTCAACATTTTGCCACAATCCTCTACATATTCCACAATGACATGCAAGGCATGATTCTCTCCAGTAGTGTCATCACAAACACTATCTCAATGAAAACTGGTTTCAGACAAGGCTTTGTTATTTTCATGGTATTGTGGAGATGAAGTCCCACCTTCATCCTGAGAATACCCTACATCATGTGTTGCAGTCGCCGTGCTGAATGAGATAAATTTCAAACAAATTTAGCAACTCAACTACGCATCTGTGATCTGCTGAAACACAATCTGTAATTGCATGGCCTGATATAACCTCCACTTTCCTGTAACCATAAGCAAGAGAATCAATCCTGGTTAAGAATGCAAGACAGCATGACAGGAGAAGCACCATATGCACCTAAAAATTGGGTGTTGACCAGGTGAAGCAACAAAACAGGACTATTTGCATTCCAAACAGCGTAAGCATCAAGTGATAGACAGGACTAAATTATTCCATGACTAGTAATCATTTATAAACTCTGCAGTCCTGCCACATTCACCGTAAATGGTGGTGGACAACTATATATGTCCTCTTCCAGTGAGTTGCCACAAACATCCCTATCCTCAGTGATTGGGGTGCAGAGCACATTGGTGCAAGAGATAAGGCTAAAGCATTTGCAGCAATCTCCAGCCAGAAAACTGAGTGAATGATTCATCTTGGCCTCCTCCAGTCATCCCCAGCATCACGGATTGCTGGTCTTCAGTTTAATTCACTCTGCATGATGTCATCCTCTTGGATATTGCAAAGGCTATAGGCCCTGACAACACTCCAGCAATGGTACTGAAGACTTGTACCCAAGTACTTGCCCCATCCCAGCCAAGCTGTTCCAGTACAGCTGCCACCGTATTGGTATCTACACAAAAAGTAGGACAAATCGAACCCAGCCAATTACCACCCCATCAGTCTAATCCCTGCTGAATATCCCCATTGTCAGTGTCCTGGGGGATGGGGTGGGGTTACCATTGGTGAGAAGCTGAACTGGATGAACTATATCAATATTGTGGCTACACATTCAGGTCAAAGGCTAGGAATCCTGCAGCAAGTAACTCATCTCCTGACTGCCTAAAACCTGTTCACTATCTACAAGGCACAAATCAGGAGTTTGATGGAATCCTTCCAACTTGCCTGGATGAGAGCAGCTGCAATAATTCTCAAGAAGCCTGTCTTCATCCGAGGCAAAGCAACCCATTTGATTGGCAGCAAATGGACAAATATTCACTCCCTCCACCAGCGGCGCTCAGTTGTAGCAGTGCATACCATTGCTAAGATGCACTGCAGAAATTCACAAAAGCTCCTTTGGCAGTACCTTCCAAACCCCCAACGATCACCATCTCGAAAAGCATGGGCAGCAGATACTTGGGAACACCACTGCCTGCAATGTCCTCTCCAAGTTGTACATCATCCTGGATAACAAGGTGTGGAGCTGGATGAACACAGCAGGCCAAGCAGCATCATAGGAGCAGAAAAGCTTGATGTTTCGGGCCTAGACCCTTCATCTCTGGTACATCATCCTGACTTGGGATTGTATTGCTGTTCCTGCACATAGCACTCAGTCAAAATTCTGGAACTCCCTCCTGAACTGCACTATGGACGTACCCGTGCCAAGTGGACTTAGAGGTTCAGGAAGATAGATCGCCATGCCTTGCTCAGAAGCAAGTGGGAATGAGTAATAACTACTGACTTAGCATAGTCCATACCCCCTGACTGAATACAAAACAAGTCATCCTCAAGTTATCTCACCTCACGTCAGGCAAATTACCAAAGATGCGCAGATAATCAACAGAATAAACAGGAATCTGTCAACTTACACTGTCTTCAGTAATACAACCCCTTCACCTCCATCATAGAACTTCAGTATACAGATGGCAGTTATGTGTGCACTCGCTCAAAAACTGAGCTCCATTTCATTGTCAACTCCTTTACTGAAACATACATGAAAATTGGTCTTTTATTCGACGTACTGAAAACTGAGATGGAGAGTAGCCTTGTTAGAAGCATGTGGCATTCAGTACTAAGTGGATGGACTTGTTGGTTGTGGTCAAGGGATAGATTTTAACTATTCCGGAGACAATATCTTGCTTTACTTTGAATTCTGTTACCTTAATGTCCACTCTAAATTACAAAAATACGAGAGGACTAAACGTAGTATCTGAAGAACATACTAGCACCAATTTCCTCAACAACTGGACATCAACCAAGATTATCAGCTGAGATCTTGAGATAGTATTTGACACCGGACTGAGCCAACAGCTTTTAATTGCACCATTATCAAGGATAAATTAATGAGGCAAATTATGTTGATTACCCTATAGTGTTAGAAGTGATAACAGAAGAGAAAATCCATTACATTGAACCTTGTTGCATTAAATTGTGTGATACTTTAAAAGGAGAAATGTCAGTAATGTAATGCATCAGTGCAATGCTTTATAGTTGTAATGCTTATGGAAGTCAAGTGGGTTGGAGGATAGTTAATTTTAGAATTCTCTTAATTAAGACTGTTAGTGCAGAAGTACTGAAGGGAATTGCTGTGAAAGCTAACATACATCGATTATAATGTTGTACAGCTGTCTTGTGACAGAATTGTAAAACCACAATTACTGCAGTAGAAAACAGCAGCTCTCCTCTTGTTCACAACAAAAAAGCTATTGAAGGCGAGTCTTTTTCTTTCACTCTAATTTTCTTAAATTTTATTTTCAGAAATACTTGTTAGGATAGATTTTCTTTAATGAGTTAGTAGTTGCAATCTTTAAAGTATTCCAACCTAATTGATTCCTCTCAAAAAAGAAAAGGAATGCACCCTGTAATCTGTATTTACACGACATTATCCATCGTTGTCACAACATTAGTCAAACAGGTGAATTATTTACTTCTTTGCTACTCTCGAGTAAACCAGACATGCTACAGTATTAACAATGTTCACGGCAGCAACGTCATCTTTGTTGATTCTACACTACAGATGTGAACTTGATCTCTGTGTAATGCTGACCTGTAATCTCGATCCTCATGTTCTGCAGATGGGAAGATTTCCTTTGTCTGTCTTCCCTCTGAATTTTTTAAGTTTCCATTCCATCATTTATTTTGTAAAAATACAATTTATTCAAAAACTATCCATAACTACATTACAAACCAGTTTAAGTTGGACTTTACAGAAAATACAATAATAAGTGATGTTTCTCATTTGAGATTGTCTCCATCCAAGTGAAAAAATGAAACATTTACTAAATATAACCAGAAATTATTTACATTCTAATGTAAGCTTCAAGAGTTTTTATAAGTTAACAGCTCCTTGGAACATTATGGTGGAAATTACCTAAAAGCTGGCTTTTCCCCAGTGAACATTGGTAGCCCCTCAGTATGTAGTTCTGGCTTTGGAATGTGCCCCAGTCTGTAACACACCTTTGGAGGGTAGTTGTTTGTACTGGAAGATCAGCAAGTTTCGGGCAAGCCAAAGAATGTCTTTCACTGAGTTGGTTGAGCTCCAAAGACAGTTGATGTTTTGAATCAGTCTGCATCCCAGGGAACATAGTCCAACATCATGGAGCTGCTCAGGACACACCTCAACAAAATCTACTGAGTCTCTCTCAAGATCTTCCTTACAAAATCGCATTCCAGAAGGAGAAGAGTGATGTTCTCTTTACTGCGGCCATCTCAAGAGTAGCATACAGTGGTGCAGAGTTTGGGTGTGTGGTTGAGTTTCCTTTCCATCATTCCCCAGCTGTGGGCAACCATGTGAAGCTTCTGTGTCAACTCTTCATGTGCATGTGTGTACGCACTGTTTAGGAAGCTCACCCCTATACAATTTATTGAATGATATTATGAGACCAGAATTTGTCACAAAAGGGAGAGCTTGTTCTGCTGTATCTGTTTCCAAGTTGTTTGAAACAATCACTTTAATACCTTAAAGGGAAACTAGAAGATACTTTATGTAAACATGTCCGTCCTTATAACAGTGAAAGCACAATGAGCATGAATTAGAATACCTTACTCAATCAGGGCAACCTTTTTCAGGTACACATGATAATAAGGTATAGAAATCAGGCCCAGGGCCATGCCCACCCCTGGTCCAGGTGTTAATATGAAATTGTTCTGAAGATCATTTTCAGCACTTTTTCCTGTTTTGCTTCTTACTAATTTTGTTTGAATGCAAAAAATATTTTATCTGTCAATTACTACTGGCATTGGTGGCAACAAAAATCTGATTGAAGGCATCTACTGAGGCATTAGTCAGAGAGAGAGAAATAACCCTAAATCTACCATTGCTGCTGTTT
This sequence comes from Ginglymostoma cirratum, assembly GCA_024137785.1. NCBI lineage: Eukaryota > Metazoa > Chordata > Chondrichthyes > Orectolobiformes > Ginglymostomatidae > Ginglymostoma > Ginglymostoma cirratum. The sequence continues at coordinate 52,710,364 of JAHRHZ010000063.1, read as the reverse complement.
TGCAGCAAGAGCCAGGTCTCTGGATTATATATGTATATATCTTTAATTTTTTTTATCAAAGTATGATTTATTTAAACCCTAATTTTTTTTACAGTTGTGTACATGGTATAATTTAAAGGAAACAACTTGTGCATTAGTGCATGGAGACTTTCATGTCGCTATGTGACTGCTCGGCTCAGCCAAAACATTCTCTGGAAGAACAGAAAGTGTGAGGAATGAGAATTCAGTATAATCTTATAAGAAAAATAAAACATTCTGTCCTTTGAAATGACCATCTCCTTCCCTCCAAAACAATAATCTAACTAATGCCACATATGTACCACAACGTAAGAGTTATTGGTTCGTCTTTCCCAGTAATGGACAGAATAATTGGTCTTATTGAATACGAGGCCATTAGTCACCACTAACCATTGCTGTGTGCAGTGGGCTGGAGAAAGAGTTGATTGAGACATCCCTTAACCAGAATAAGCTATTTGAAATTATTTAGGTGCCTGCTTTCAGGACATTTGCATGTTTAGGAAAAAAAATCTGTGCTGAAACCATACTGTAATATTTTGGAAAATAATGATGCTTGCGTTTAAAGAGAGAGGTAGCTGCAATATAGGATCTATATACTTTCATATCCCTTTGATTTCACATAATTTTCTAAACTTTCTTTTTCATGTGCATTCATGTATTTGTTCAACAGGCGTGTTGGAAGTGATCTATGCAATGTTACTCTTTATCATTGGTATCAGTAAGATGGTCTATTTGGGCCCATTCTGAATCTACTTCTAGTTACCATTAAATATTTGCAAAATGGAGAACAGTTTTTCTCTGATAACAAGGTGTGGAGCTGGATGAACACAGCAGTTTTTCTCTGCAGACTTTCAGTAGAGGAGTTTCACTGTATTAATAATGAGGGAAAGACGCACTCTGAGTGGATCCATTTGATTTCTAACATTGGTAATCAGCTGCCATGTTTGCCTGTTAATGTAAATCACATACGAAGATGAAAAAGTGAATTGAACAAACGTATTAAAGAAAAAATTTGCGAGTTATGCAAGTGAAGTTCCTGTAGAGTTAACATTATTCAGAGACCTGGTTTCAAAGATTTGGGTGTATTATGGTTTGGTTTTGACTAGGACCACATCTATCCTGACTCCTTTTCTCCTATTCCTTTATATAATGGAATTTGCTGAGTCCCAACATCTCTCAGCTGACTGATTATTTCTTTCCTGTAACTTTTTGCACCATAATAACTCGAAGTACAAGTTGTTAATGCTACACCGCAGGACCTCTCAGTTTTATTTAGCAAAAAGACACCTACCTCCTTACGAGCAATAAGAAAAGAGTGCTTTTATATCATTCCCCTTAACGGAATAATACTTTACAAGGCATTTTTCTGGTACACCGAGCTATGTAAGGATAAACAGCTGAAGGGTACGATAAATGTTGGCTATTAAGAGGGGACAGATGATGGCAGCGTTATAGTACAGAGGTTTAAGGAAGAAATTCGAGAACCTAATGCCCTGTTAATGGAAGACATAACTGCTAATGGTGGATCGATGGAAAGTAGAGATGCATTGAAGATATCTTGGAATGTTGTAGGCTTGCAGGTGGTTGCAGGCGAGATGAGACCGAGAGCGGACATAAAATCAAGTATCAAAATTTTAAAATCAAGGTATTAGTGGATTTGGAACTGGCATAGTCAGTGCTGTAAGAGTATGCACGTACGGATCCTCCACATGATGCTGCTCAGATTTTATGTGTTTCACCCCTTCGTATTATTTTAGTGCTTTTCTTTCTCAAACTTCTCTGATTTCCTTTTAAGAGTATGTAAATATGTTTTCCTGAACCATTTCCTAATGTTAAACTTCTACATTCTAACACTGAGTAAAGACATTTCTCCTTTTACTATTGGATTATTAGTAACACTTAGAGTGATCAATTGCCCAAGTAATTACCTGCTTGTTGGCTATGTCAGGTGCTGACAACTCCAATACAGCAGAAGCCTTATCTAACCATCAGGTTATCGGAGCCAATATGTCTTGCAGGAAGACGACCAATATAGATTGATGAAATCTATTGCAAAGTGTTAAGGCTTCACAAGCCTCTTGGAAGGCTGTACGTTCCAAGGGTGTAACCATAATTTTAAAACTTTTTTTTACCAGTGAGATTGCAAGAACAAATAATGATCAGCCCTCCAGCAACATGGGGCCTCCTAGCTCTTCGTATCATCCATAGTTGCTTCCTCTCCACAAATGTTGCCAGCATCAAAATTCCAATTAACTCAAGACAATATTATTAATTATTGTATCCAAGTTTTTTTTGTTTTATTTAAACATGAACTTTAAAAGAAAAGCAGTGAGCTGTTCTGATGGCTTAGTTACCATCACGGTCAGCGAACACCGAATTACAAATTCATTGACATCAGCCAGGCCAGGAAAAGCAGTGTAACAACAGTTTTCACCCTTGGTACGTGGCTTATATCAGTCAAGAGATTTAAATTCCAATCAATGTGTAGTAGCTGTTCTATGGCCTCTTGACGTAGGCAGCAAAGTTTTACAGAAACTCAAGTTTATGCAGGATATAAGGTGGTAGACCAGCTTGAAAAGCGTTGGCATGGTGAAGTTCAGAGATAACAAAAGCATGGACTCAACTTTCAGTCGCAAATGAGGTGGGGTTGGAGTTGGCAATATTATGGAGCTGGATGTACACAGTCTTGCTGAGGAAATTTATGGTTGAAAGCTCAGCTTGGAGTTAAATTGGAAGCTAATTTTATCAGTCTGGATCAGTCTCAGTTAGTTACCAAGGAAAGAGATAGCATTGTGCCAGAGAACGGAGACTAATGTAATGGGGACTAACTATTTGATGTCAGGAAATTTAGTTCTAAGTACTAGATGACCAATAATTACTGAAACTTAAGGATCAAAAAAGCAACAAAGCAGTTGGGTCAATTGTATATAGAAGAATAGTGTGTGAAAGACTGATTAAATTGGGAGAGAATATAGTTTTTTTCAGATACTTTAAAACCCGCAGGAGCAATTTACCTGCAGGAATGAAAAATCCCACAGTTTCAATTGTTCCCTTGCTGAACTTACAAAGTTGAGTGACATTACAGTGTCATAAATCGCACTGTGAATAGGGTCCTTACATTGTCAATTACCAGCTTCCATTTTCTGCAGTGACTTTAGTTCGGTTTTGTACCACATATGCAGTGACCCCTTGACACCCATTGGGATTTGATGGTGACCTTCAGTTTTTAAAGGTTAACGGAAGGATGAGACAAATCATCCAGGAATTCACAACCCAGTCCTTGCAATAAATTGCTGGAGTTTGCACATTCTGAGAACAGACAGTATTGTCGCAGTGAATCCATTATAAAAATGCATGCTTTCCAGCAGATGTCACTGGACAATTGATTGGAACTTAAATCTCTTGACTGATGATAATCCACATTACAAGAGTGAAAACTGTTGTTACATTGCTATTCCTGGCTTGGTTGACGTCAATGAATTTATAATTCGATGTTCATTGACCATGATGGCAACTTAGCCATCAGAACAGCTCACGCTATTTTTTAATAGTAGCTTTTTTTTCCTTAAAAAAGTCAAGGAATACAATACTTATGATGCTGTCGAGTTAATTGAAGTTGTGATGCTGGCAGCATCTGTGGAGAGGAAGTAGCTATGGATGATATGAAGAGCTGGGAGGTCCAATGTTGCTGGAAGACTAATTATTATCTGAGTGGTAAAAAGAATGCTTTAAAATTATGGTTATACCCTTGGAATGTATAGCTTTCCAAGAGGCTTGTGAAGCCTTAACACTTTGCAGTAGATGTTGTCAATCTAATATTTGTTTTCTTCCTGTAACTTTCCAAACACATTGACCCCGATAATCTGCTGGCCAGATATTGGTTCTGCTGTATTGGAGTTGTCAACACCTGACGTAGCAGACACAGGTAATTACTCGGGAAATTGATCATTTCAATTGGCAATTCCGCTGCTTGTCTGGATCCACTGGAACCCTCCACCCAGTCACAACCACTGCACCTCCCCTCTCTTAATTTAACTAATTTATTCAACTTCTCATTGAAAACAGCAGCTCTGACTTAATTATAGAGTTGTCAAAAGGATTTTATGTGTAAATCTATCTTCATTTATAAAGTGTTTGTTATTCCTTATTTATCATTCTTAAACAGAAATGAAGAAAAGAAGAATATATTCTTTTAACCTATGAGCTTTGGTTGTGCAACTGCTTGTTCAAGATAATTTCTGGAATAGACTGCCACCTAGTGTAATAAACACAGATTCCAGATTAAGTTTTCCAAAAAGTGACAAGTTTGTTGTCAGCCTTGAATGGCATAGGCATCAAATTCAACCATTAAATGAGACTCAAATGACCTGACAGTTCTTTGCTTTGGAGGGCAAGGTTTTGTGTGTCTCTTTAAGAAATGACTCTGTGGTCTTCAAATACAGGGTATGTGCTTTTCCCAGTTGTAGTTAAGTAAGATCTGAGTTCTGTTAACAATTTTATTGCACCATTTGTATGCAAAACAGCTCAAAGAGGAATGGAAGATTATTAAACTGTTTTGTCTCTGGTAAGAATAATCTATCTTCACAGTATCTTCATTTTTCCATTTCTCTTGATGAAAATAGCCACAAATATTGCTGAGTGGAATGTGTTAGGTAGAGACCATACACCCCTCTGGCTCATCTTGTGGAATGTTCAAGCCACTACTACGCTTCATCCCTTCTTGCTAGAATTGAGCATATAATTTATGTGGTCACTCCAGAGTGACACTGAGGGAATTCTATATTGCTCAAGCTGTCCAAGACTGCAGCTACTCACTTATCATGATTTGGATGAATGGTTGAGATCATCAAATGATTGGTAGAGGAACATGGAATTCTCCTAGTACTTTGGCTAATATTGAGTCTTCAGCCAATAATACATTCATGTCATTACACATCTGTCAATGTCATAGAGAGATTTATACCTACATAATTACTTATTTCAGAACTTCGTAAGGGAAGTGGTTTCTGTTTTCCTGGAGAGATGTGACAAAGTACCAGAATAAATACTCCTTAAAAGTGGCGAGGGCACAAAATGAACTCTGGATGGGGTTTTCAATGTCCACCACCCAGAGTGGCTCGGTAGCAGTACTACTGATTGAGCTGGCCAGGTCCTAAAGGACATAATTGCTCGACTAGGACTGTAGCAGGTGGTGAGGGAACCAACAAGAGGGAAAAACATACTTGACCTCATCCTCCCCAATCTGCCAGCTACAGATGCATCTTGTCCATGGCAATATCAGTAAGTGTGACCACCATACAGTCCTTGTGGAAATAAAGTCCCACCTTCACACTGAGAATACTTTAGAGACTTTTAAGTGACTCTTGGATAGGCACATGGATGGTGGTACAATGTAGGGTATGCAGGGTAGTTTGATCTTAGTAGGGTAATAGGTCAGCACATCATCGTGGGTTGAAGGGCCTGTACTGTTCTATGTTCTTAGAATAACCTACATTGTGTTCTGTGACACTATCGCCATGCTAAATAGGGCAGATGTTGAACAGATCTAACAACTCAAGACTGGGCATTCATGAAGCCCATGGGCCATTAACAGTAGCAGAATTGCACTTCAATACAATTTGTAACCTCATGGCTTGATATATCCCCCACTCAACCATTACCATCAGGCCAGGGAATCAATCCTGGTTCAGTGGAGAGTTGGAGGGGCATACCAAGAGCAGTACCAGGCATACCTGAAAATGAGATGTCAACCTGGTGAAGCCACAAAACAAGATTAATGTGCCAAACAGCGAAAGCAGCAAGTGATAGACAGAGCTAAGTGATCCCACACCAACAATCAGATCTCAGCTTGCAGTCCTGCCACATCCAGTCATGAATGGTGGTGGTCAATTAAACAACTCACTGGATTCAGAGGTTATACAAATATCCCCATTCTCAATGATGGAAGAGCCCAGCATATCAGTGCAAAAGATAAGGCTGAAGCTTTCACAGCAATCTTCAGCCAGAAGTGCTGAGTGGATGATCCATCTCGACTTCCTCCAGTGGTCCCCAGCATTACAGATACTAGTCTTCAGCCAATTCGATTCACTCCAAGCCACTCCCATCCTGACTTGGAAATATATCGCTGTTTCATACTGTTGCTGGGTCCAAATAGTGGAATTCCTTCCCTAGTGGCATTGAGGGTCAATCTACAGCAGGTGGACTGCAGCGGTTCAAGAAGGCAGATCACCACCACCTTCTCAAGGACAACCAGGGATGGGCAAGAAATGCTGGCCAGCCAGCGACGTCCACATCCTGGCAGAACCATACCCTACAAAATTAATTTTAAAAAAGTAGATATGAAGTTTTAAATTTAATCAATATTTTGATTAAACAAAACGAGAAAAAATAACATTCCTGGTAATTGCTAAGGATTGTGTCTTCTGCCTGTTCTTATTTAAAATTCTCAAAATGGAAAAGAAGTTTGAGAAAAGTGAACTAATGGAGCACATGGCTGGGGAGGAAAGGGAACTGAAATAAGCCACCCACTGCTCGCAACTGGAAGACCAAAAGGAAGAATAATTACAACAAATAAATTTGAGTGTGGGGACACAACCCAGCCTATGTCAGAAGCAGACCAGCAAATATGAACTGCTCTGTACAAACAAAAATGGTGAATGAGTTAGGCCATACTGACAGCCGGCAGCTAAGCTCAATTCAATCAATAATGGGGGAAATCTCATTTTCTGGTTAATTAGCAGTTGAATGATTAACTTTAAAGAGAATTATTGTTCAAATCATCAAAGCTTTGTGAAGCAAAGATGGCACATGAAGTGAAGCCCCAAATGTAATACCAAAATAGAATTAAAATGAGGCAAAAATTCTGACTGTGTCTCCATGTATAGAATGCAACATTTAGTTATTAAGGAGAGTTTCATTTGGTCTCATGCTTAATTAAGCTTCACTGTAATATTTTCCGATACCTCATCACAAATTTTACCAATTGAAGATGAGTGTAATGAACAAAATAAATATTTGTGAAAAATTTAGACAGGAATTATTCTGTGCACGTGTGATTTTTTTTTTTCTCATTGCTCCTCACTCTACAAATATCACAGGAGTATTTAGCAACCAAGGCTTCAGCAAGTCAAGTTGATGCCTCTCTGTGCTGGGCAACACTTCCAGACTGAGCAGTGAAGCAGCTTTTGTTGAGGTTTGTCAGGGCTGTCAGTGAATACAAGTTGACTGACATCCAGTTTAACTTGGAATATGTTTTATCTTCCTTCCAGGGGAATGCCTTTCATATGCCTGTACCTCTTTGGGGAAAAAAATGATTCGTGTTTGGAAGAGGAACCCATGATATAGTGCATTTCATATACCTACTCAACGTACTTCAGATTACATAGGTTTTTATTTTGTAAGAAATATGATTTTCCACTGCATGTTTTACAATTTTTTTCTGGTTTATTCACTCACGCGATATGGGCATTGCTGTCTGGCCAGCATATATTGCCTGTCCCTAGTTGATCTCGAGAAGGTGATGGTGAGCTGCCTTCTTGCATCACTGCAGTCCGCAATAATTTTTTTAAAAGGTCAGACCACATGGAAAGTAATAAACATACAGATCTTGGTCTTGACACAGTAGGTTTGGTCTGTGATGTGATGCGTAATATCAAGAGTAGAAAATCTGAACAGTCCCAATGTGACTAATACATATTTGTATATTTGTATCAACCAGTTCACCCACACTACCTTCTGTCCCCATTCCTATTTGAATTAATAGGAATTTATAGGAAGCTGCCCTGTTGGTGTATCCTGGGACAAATTTATTAATTTGTCATGGCATTTGATATACTAAATTCACAGGGCCTCATACTGCTCTGATATTGTTAAGAACAGCTTCCACAATACAAGGCCATCGTGCAAGTACTTACACTGAGTATTCCCTGAAGAGTTCAGAAAAAACAAATATTGAATATATGAGGCAGACTGCTTCTTTCCCTCTGTGGTCGAGAACAGTGTATGTGGAAGATCTGTCAGTACATCCCACATTCTCTCCTGCTGAATGGTCCTCCTCATTCATAGCTACCATGGTGCGCAGTATCTGTGTTCAATTGCGCAGTGCCCTCAGATGCAGTTGTTGCTGCCACTATCATCCCTTTTTTGTTCACTTATGGAATAAGTCACCAGGTTAAAAGCCTAACTATCTGTCTAAGTGACTTCATTTAAGTGCAGGTATCATCGCTGATGCTTGTCTATTCCGGTCCTCTGATTGTGTACCAAAACACATATCTCTGAAGATTTATCATCTGCAAGCTCCCTGGAGACCTGCAAGCGAGAACACATTGGCAAGGAGAAAAAGTGCTGGCAAGACATGTTGCATATGTGTCACGATGAAAATTATCAGATTTCACTCACTTTTGAAATCAGATGAACTTAGTGAAATGTGGGCGCTGATGTTGCGTCACCAGATGGCTGTGAGGCTCCCATCTCTGATGACCAGGGATGCCAAAATGCCACTGATTTACTACTGCTCCCTCTTCTTCATTTGTTAATTGTGATCTTCAACCACTTCCAATTCTTGCCTAATTCCTTGCCTTTTGTTCTCTCCTGCAGTGGAGGGCAAAACAGACTAATGAGTGATCAGAAATAGCACGCACTCGATGGAAACCATGTATTTCAACTGAACGACATGGAAGTGAACTCTGGAAGTAATATGATGATGAACAGACAGTTAAGATTCCACTGACCAATGTGCTGAACTGACTGCCAGCTTTGCCATGCAGTATCAGACCAAAACCAAAATAGAAATGGCTGGAGAAACTCAGTAGGTAGGGCAACATCTGTGGAGAGAAAGCAGAGCCAACATTTTGGATCCAGTGACCCTCCTTTTCAGAAGTTTTTTTTGTTCAGTATCAAACCCACCTGCTCCCAAAATGCTTCTGATTTAATATTGGGACTCTTGTTTTAGTGGTAATTTTTAAAAAATTTATGGAATTACAGGGGAAAAAATATAAAGCTTGTCATGCAGTCTCTTCCAAGTAAATAAAGAAATTGTTCTTGTCTCCCTATAATAGAACAATCGTTATAAAAATCCATTGCTCAAAGAACATCGACTGTTGGTAGGCATGGTATCATAATTGCTGGATTATGGCCTGAAATAGATTGAAGAGTGACAGAACTTTTTGGAATCTTAAGGCACAGCTTCGAGCACCACAGATTCACCTTGCTTTTTTAATTGGCAAGCTGTCTCATGGGGTCTGTTTATTGAGCAGCTCCGCTGAAGCTAGTGGTTATAACACAGTTGATAAGAGAATGCTTTTGAAAAGTCCTGTATACAGTTGGCTGCATGTAGCAAATTTTTCAGTGAGTGTCGATTGATTTTCTTTGCATCATCACATTCTGTGAAAAGCTTAAAGGTTCGGATAATGAATAGCAAACAAGCCACCTCGCCGAACATTCCCATCCCCCTATTGCAAAGGACGTTATAGGTACCAGTGTAATTGTTCATTATTGTGCCTGTCACTAGGAGAGCGTGGAGGTTGGTATTATGATGCTATCGCACATAGTATTTTTATTTGAAGGAGGCACTTTATTATTCAGTACTTTGTACGTGATGGTGAAATTTGCATAAATGCTCCTCGTAGATATGGACATTTTTCTCTGCACGCTGACCCGTGTATTCAGTTCACCGTGGAGCTGAGCCTATTAATGCACTTGTAATGACAGTTGAAGTACAATTGCAATTTCGTCAGATTAGTTTTCTTTCTTCCGGTACTTTTCAAACTATGCTCTGCTCAAAATAATTGCTAATTTCAGAAATGCTACAGACCATGTTGCAATGGAATGGGATTTTATATCATACTGTAAATAAAAGTTAAATACAAATTTGAATTCATGTTGTGTTTTGCACAACTTTTTCAATCACTACTTTTAACTAATCAACCAGCAGCATTTTTCAACCAGCAAAGAAAAAACCACGTTATCTATTTTTTTCTCAGCCTGTTTCAGGAAAGAGTGTGACACCATGTAAGTTCCTTCCTCTTGTATGTGTGTGATATGGGATCCTCAAAACATCTACCTAAACTGCTAAAGAGGGAGACAAAGCATGTAGTCTTAATTATGTAGCACTGTATTGAGTTATCAAGTCTAGATATGCTTCGATCTTGAAACGGAGTTTGAAGTCGATCTCTGACTCAACAGCCAAAATGCCATTAACTGGGTCGGATTGATACCAGCATGTATTTAGTGCAGCTTACGAAAGGGGGAATGATGTTGTGACTTTCACGGCTAGGAAACAATTGCTCTTGATCCTTTATACATGATGTATTAGAAGCAGATTTCTTCCTCTGGTTTCTCTCTGGGTAGCCATTTGTAACCTATAGACAACATTAGTGACTGACAAAAGCATGGTTTATTTCAACTTTGCATTTAATTACAGCCAATGTTGCCCATGAATTTGTTATGCAAATTTTGTTCTTTGGAAGGTTTTTAATTCAAAACTGCAATTTTAAGGAAATTGCTTGGAATGGGACAGCTGCACTGAAGCATGCCATTCTTAACTTTACAAACTCTTAGCAATGATAGTCAACATGAGGATAGGAAGTTCTTCTGAAGTACTGAATCCTTCAGAACAACTCTCAAGCTGAGTTCACGATACAAGCCTGACAGATCATAGAAAACTGCTTTCACAAAATAGAACAATTTGAGAGCACTTTGTATTTTGTCATATGCCAACATCCTTTTTCGCATCAAAATTAGCCCAATTTCCCAAATTACACAATAGGAAGGGTTTAGAGGGATATGGGCCAAATGTTGGCAAATGGGACCAGGTTAGATTGTGATGTCTGGTCGGCATGAGCGAGTTGGACAGAAGGTCCTGTTTACATGCTGTATGATTTTATGACACAGCCATAAAAAATTAGTTGATAATAAACATGCCATCATTTATTTTTAGTGACTTTGTAACAGCTAGCTGTCTCTCAGTTTCTGAAATTGCTTTCCTAACCTGAACACAGCTGGAATGTCTTTGTGCCTAGTCCTTTTGCTGCCTGTTTTCCTTCTGTGACATAGAATCAAACTGCGCCAAGAATCATTGACAATTACAAGAGATAATTTATTTTAAAGAGTTCATCAGTTTTAAAGTAACTTGAGTCCTTAGCCAAGTAATTAACATATTGTTTAAATGTCAGAACCTTATTCCTTGTAAGACTATGAAAAATGCTGTTACCCCTGACTACATCTGTTTCCTAAAAGCATTAGAGTGCTTTCTGCTGCCAAACTTGCGGACTGATGAGATTTCAAAACATCGTCAATTTTTTTAATGTATGTTTGTTTTACTCTCCCAAATCATCCATTTTTACTCCTCCTCAAGACATTACAATGTTAGGTTAATTCTGCAGGTGTCAAAATTGCAGTCCAAAAAATCCTTCAGAAAACCACTGTGCATCTAAATCCCAATTGTTGCTGGCATGTTTGATTTGGATGAGGCGTGGATGGCTCAGAATGAGGCTGACCCTGTTCATTCTTGACATTCTCAGAGGGTCTCTTCAATGAAGTTCACAGAACAATGCAAGATTTAAGTCCCTTTCTAGCCCTGACTTTTCATAGTTCACTGGTGCATCCGTTACTGTTAAGGTCATTTGGATCAGAATTTGCTGGCTGTCAAAAGTAAAACATTTCACAGGCTAGAATTATGAAATAAGAAAAAACAGCTGGAAATACTCCAAACAATTCTAGTAAAAGCAAACCCCATTAATTCAGTTTCTCTCTCCACAGATGCTGCTTGATCTGCTAAATATTTCTGCTTTTTCTGTCTTCTAATTCACTTATATTGTGTAGAATTCCAATGACCACATCCTGTTCCATTCACTCTCGTATGGAACTTCAATCAGCCAGCACCTCCTTTAAAAGTTTCTGTCCCAGTTATTTGGAAAACTAATTGTGTATTTGTCAGGTTTATACGGTAATAGGAGATCTCCCTTTTTGCACTTTTGCACTAGTTTACAAATGTTGTCAAACACTCTGATTTCCAAGCATTTGTCTAAGTGACATCTCTTTTTCTTTTTCCAGAGGGTTTTTAATGTTTTGTATCCAATGCCGCCAGACCAGAGAAGACATGTTAGTATAAACTCAGCACGTTGGCTTCCGGAACCTGGGATGGGTCTGGCATATGGAACCAATAAGGGAGACCTAGTGATTTGCCGGCCTGTGTAAGTCCCATTTGATATTCAAGTACACTTTATCCAGTGGATTGCTGTCAATGAATTCTGTTTCAGAACATGTGGTATAGCGCAAATAGACCTACAATGTTAAAGTCTAGTCCATGTTTTTGGTACCATACAACAGAACAGTAAAACACACTAAATCTACACTAGTTCAGTGTGCAATCATGCTATAATTGATGCTGATTACATGTTACTATTTAAACCAACTTATATTTTGGCCAGGGATAGCTAAACATTATATATTCTTATTGGCAATGCAAAAGAGCAAAAAAGTTTTGCAGCAGCATTTATTTCATTGATGTATTTAAGAAAGGTGTTAATGTGTACATGTGGGAGAAGGGAATAGATGAATACCAGAAATGGATGAATTGATGAAAGAGGTGAATAGTTTGGGAGGAGTTTGATGTGCATTACTAGTATCGGACTTGTTACACGAAATAACCTAAATGGCCTTGCCGATTCTATGTAACTCTGTTCAGACTTTTACAGATCATAACTTTCTGTATGTCACTAGATCCACATTTTTGTTTTATCAATTCAGTTGTTTGTACCCAGTTGATTTCTATCTTTGCAGTTTCATGTGAAGTATCATGTTTCATGGGGCAAAAGGGATTCTCTTTTGATGGAATGGTCTTCCCCAGTACTTTCCCAAGCCAAAGCTGTACACTATCCTATCATATTGAAAGCTAGACTGCCTTGCTCTTTATTGGAGTAATTGAGAATGAGGAGCCATTGCTTTGCCTTGTAATGGAGGCATGGTTATTGATGAAGCAATTGAAGATATTTCAAACAATGAAACTTTTGTACTGTGACTGTAATGATTGGCTTCCAAAAACCACACCATTTTCCTTAGTTTCCAGCCACTTGGAAGCCTTTTGGTTTGGTCTAAATGACTCAGTGCCAAACTCAGTTGGATGTTGGCTTGATGTTGCCTGAGCTGCTTAGTTTCTCTTGTAGCATTCAGCATTTGTATCTTTGACTGGATCAAGCCTGTGGTGCGATCTTACATCCTCGTTGATTAGCTAATTGATAGCTATTTACTGAGTTAGTTGGGGAGAGGATGAGGCTACATTTTAATTCAACCAAAACCTTGCAGTTTGGTACTTGGGCACCTACAGGTTATTGTTGTTAGGATCCTGAAAAAAGACTGTGAAATCCATGTTACAATCTGGCTTGCGTTCGGTGATATTATTTAAAATGGACGAAGTGAGAATTCCAGGGGTCTCTCTAAGAGACTGGAGCCACAAGATTCCATGGTTTTGAACGAGCACAGTAAATTTGCTGTAAACATAAGAATAGCAATGCAAACTACAATATACGTTCAACTTTTATTCTAATCCCAGAATAAAGTGGGGAAACTATGAGTGAACGAACACACTACAGTGCACAACAAGCAGGAAATGCAATCAAGATAGACCCTATGATTTCTCAGCAATTGCACCCAGATGTTAACACGACAGTGGGTTATCAAATGTCAGCCAATTTCACAAGGGATTGTACTACTTTATTTTACTAAACCGCCCCGAAATTCCTTCTGTCTGGTCAATCACAGATTACTGCCTCAACAACCACCCCCATTCCAATCAATCACCCTCCTTTCCTGGGTCTGAGGTCCCAGGTCCATCTGTTCATGCACCCCATTGAGTATTGTGCCCCCTATTTTATATTGTCTGACTGGTCTTAACAAAATGCATCAATTCACCTAATTGCCACCTATCTGCCCACTCCACACTTGTCTATGTACGTTTGAAGTTGTACATGTTCTCCTCCCAGTTAACAGGGCTTCCAAGTTTTTTTTATCATCCAAAAACTCAAAAATTGTCCCCAGAACACCAAGAGATATTAAGAACTGCCGATGCTGGAGTCGGAGATAACACAGTGTGAAGCTGGAGGATCAGCACGGGCCAGGCAGCAGTAGAGTGGCAGGAAAGTTGATGTTTCAGGTTGGGACCCTTCTTCAGAAATGGGGGAGGGGAATGAGAAATAAATAGAGAGGAGGGGTGGGGAAGATAGGTGAGATGGTGATAGGTGAGCACAGGTAGGCATTGGTGGGGTTTGGTCAGTGAGTTGGGAGGAGCGGATAGGTGGGAGAGAAAATAGACAGGTTGTGTCAGGTCAAGGAGGCGGAGATGAGGGGGAGCGTTGGTCTTGGGATGAGGCCAGGGGTGGGAAAGTCAACGTTTCGGGTCAAAACCCTTCATCAGGACTGGGAGGGGAAGGGGAGTCCAGAAGTAAATAGAGGGAGGTGGGTGGAGCTGGGGGAAGGGTAGGTGGCATAGTGATAGGTGAATGCAGGTAGGGAGTTATTGTGATTGGTCAGAGGGAAGGGTGGGGTGGAGTGGAGAGGTGAGTTAGAAGATGGACAGGTTAGGTCAGGTCAGGGAAGCAAGGAGGAGGGGAAGGGCTGGACATGGGATAAGGCTGGTGGTGGAGGCATTTTGAAGCTGGTAAAGTCAATGTTGAAGCCTTTGGCTGTAAGCTCCCAAGGCGAAATATTTTGTGTTATTCCTCCAGTTTATGTTGGGCCACGCTCTGACAGTGGAGGAGGCCAAGGATGGACATGTCGCCAGGGGAGCGGGAGGGGGAATTAAAATGGACAGCAACCGGAAGGTCAGGTTGGTTGATGCGTGCAGAGCACAGATGCTCCACGAACCGATCCCAGAGTCTGCATTTGGTCTCCCTGATCTAGAAGAGGCCACATCGGAAGCAGTGGATACAATTGATCAGGTTGGATGAAATGCAGGTGAATCTCTGCCAGATCTGGAAGGATTGTTTGGGGCCTTGGAGGAGGTGAGAGGGGAGGTGTAGGGACAGGGGAAGGTACTGTGTGTGGTGGAGAAGCTTGTGGGAGTGAAGAGCTGACGAGGGAGCCATGGAATGAACAGTCTCTGCAGAAAGTGGACAGAGGTGGGGAAAGCAATATCTTTTTGGTGGTGGGGTCTGATTGTAGGTGGCAGAAATGTCAGAGGATGACGCATTGGATTGGGAGGTTATTGGGGTGGTACGTGAGGTCTCTATCCTTATTGTTGTTGGGGGAGAGGGTTTGAGGGCAGAAGTGTGGGAAAAGGGGGAGATGCAGTTGAGGGTATCCTTAATTACAGAGGAGGGGAAATTATAGTCCCTAAAGCATGAGGATTTCTGGGATGTCCTGGAGTAGGACGCGTCATCCTGGGAGCAGATGCAGTGGAGGCAGAGGAATTGAGAGTACAGGATAGCATTTTTGCAGGAGGGTGGGTGAGAGGAGGTGTAGTCGAGGTAGTTGTGTAAGTTGGTGGGCTTGAAATAGATGTCAGTGGTGAGTCGGTTTCCAGAGATGGAGATGGACAGGTCTTGGAAGGGGAGTGAAGTATTAGAAGTGGTCCAGGAGAATTTGAGAGTGGAGTGGAAGGTCTTGGCAAAGTTGATGAACTGCTCGAGCTCCTCACAGGAGCACAAGGCAGCACGATACAGTCGTCAATATAGCGGAGGAAGAGGTGACGGATGGTGCCGGTCTAGTTGTGGAAGAAGCTCCGTTCCACAAATCCTATAAAGAGGCAGGCACAGCTTGAGCCCTGCAGTGCAAGGAAGCTTTAATCCTGTACACTTAGATTCCCACATTGTAAAAATCAGATTATGATCAGAGGAGTATTTTCCGTAGATACTTTAGAGAAAGTGCAACAGTAAAAAGGAAAGACATATTTGATAATCGAACTGGCTACTAAAAGATGGAATTAGACATAAAATTATTTGCATAAGCTGTTAGGTTTTTTTCATTTTCACCATTTTCATTACAATTGCCAACTTTAGCTGTGTTCAAATAATGTGTATTTTAAAAGTGGATGCTGACTTTACGAAAAACCCAAATTACAGTTTTGGCAGCACTCAATTGGTGTGACAGCATTTGTGAAGACAGCAATAGTTTGCATTACAGGTTGATGACCTTTCATCAGAGCTGGGAAAAGTTGGAAACATAACAGGTTTTCAGCAGGTACAAAGGCAAAGAAAAAGGAGGACAAAGGGGAAGGTCTATGATAACTTGAAATGCAGACAATTATGGCACATACAAAGGCAAGAGAAGGTGGGAGGTTGCATTGGTCTTTCATCTCTTTCATATACTCACTGGCTTTCAACAGTAAGTGCTGAAAAATTGCAGAATTCAGTTTTAACCACCTGGGTGTGAGCACTCTAAATTTTGTATTGCATGACCAGATGCAGCTTAGGGTGTTTTGCTACTCTTCCTCATCAATGTACATTAACCCAACTTCAAAAAAGTGTCTTGCTCCCAAAGCAGCAGTTTCTCAAATGGTTTGTGCGTGGTGTTCCACTCTACTGTTCTTGATCTTTTCAAAGCATTGCATTAAGTATCATAGAGTTAGGGGCTAGAAGGTGTGCAATTCTAATCTCAGTAGCAGTGCAATATCCGCAGTTACACACAGGTAATATTGAGTAATATGTCTCACCAGTTATGGTGAGCACAATGAGATAATTGTAGAGTTATATAGCATGGAAACAGACCCTTCGACCAACTTGTACATGCCAACCAAGTTTCCCAAACTAAACAAGTCCCACCTGCCTGTCTTTGGTCCATATCCCTATAAACCTTTTCTATTCATGTACCTGTCCAAATGTCTTTTAATCGTCGTAAGTGTACCTGTATCTACCACTTCCTCTAGCAATTCATTGCACATACGAACCACCCTGTGTGTGAAAAAGTTACCCTCAGGTCCCTTTTGAATCTTTCTCTTCTCACCTTGAAAATATGCCCCCTAGTTTTGAACTGTCCCACCTTAGGGAAAAGACCTTTGCTATTCACCTAATCTATGCCCTTCATGATTTTATGAACCTCAATAAGATCACCCCTCAACCTCCTACACTCTTGTGGAAAAAGTCCCAGCCTTTCCACCCTCTCGTAAAAACTCAAATGACAACCCCCCCCCCCCCCCCCCCCCAAGACTACCACCACCACTGTCCCGACAACATCCTGGTAAACGTTTTCTGAACCCTCTCCAATGTAATAATATCCTTCCTATAGCAGGGCGACCGGAACTGTACACAGTCATCCAAAAGCGGCCTCACCAATGTCCTGTATTCCTCAACATGATGTCACAAGTCTTATACTTAAATGGTTTGAGCAATGAAGGCAAGCGTGCTAAATGCCTTCTTAACCACCCTGTTTACCTGTCACTGTTCTTTAAGTTTGGTTCTAAATGTTCATATGTTTGATCTGCAGTTTAATAATCTGTATCATAGCTGCTTGTGACTAACAATTTGAAGGTTGATTGTTCTGGAGTTTCCCAGAATTATTAACAACTCATTTCTGTAGCATCTTTAATGTATCCCTTTAGTTTTCATAGGAGTGTTATCAAACAAAGTTTGACAGTAGACAACATGGCAGTATCAATGATCAAAAGCATGATTAATGAGGTGGATTTAAGGATATTACTGATCTTTACATTCTCGCTTTCAATAGTTGAAATTAAGGTCACATTTTGAGTTGAAATTAGTCTTTAATAATTTCACTTATCTCCATGATGGATAGTAGCAGGAAGTAGGTAGATAGAAGATGCAAAAGTCAGATTTTTAAAATTTTTTTAAAAATGGAACATGGAGAGAAAATCTTGAAAATGTATAGGGAACTTGCACAATTTCATAGAACAGCCTTCAACGCTGATATTTAAACAGTTAAACAAAGATAGAGGGAAGGACCATTGGGTTTTTATTCACTTTGTTTTCCTCCTGATATTTTTCTTTGTATGGACCATTGCCAGCCATATCCACAGGAGAACCTTTGCTGTGTTCTGGTTTGTTTTCTCAGATTTTAAGATGTTATTTGTGCAGTCGGTAACCAGAGAAATCTCTTCCGTACTTTTACTGACCAGCTTTGTCATCTGTCCTCATCATCTTGCCTGAAAAACGGCAAAAAAAAAACACTGCATTAGGCCATGGCACAATCTTTAACTGACAAACCAAGAAAAAGCAAATGATGGCTGTGATTCAACTTCGACTTTGCAGTGATCATTAATCTTAACTATCACACTGATTAAAGGGAAACTAAATAGCTCACAAAATAACAAGTGTCCTCCTAACACGTTTGGGAGGCTCTGTTGTTTTGTGAGTGGTCAAGACCTGCTGCCTGGGCCTCAAGTCCGCATTGGTCATTGGCGGGAGTCCGTGATGGCATTTTGTTTTTTGTTGGCGTCATGCCATAAAGGATAACACCCCCCACCATCCCCATGTTGATGAGCTTGCATCACTGGTGAAAGAGCTCCTCGATGGTGAAACATTGCCAAAGACAAGTGAGGGTGAGGTCTGGTTGTTGGTAACCAGGGTAGATGTGGAACATGCAGCAAACTGATGGCACCTTAGCCCTAAGGCCAATCACAAGGGCTGCCTCCATCATATAGCACCCGCTTCTCAAAACTGGTGTCTGGATTGACTGAGCAGTCTTCCCACACAGTGGTGGGTCATTCTAAAAGCTAAAATGCCAGAGGAGGGAGAGGTGGACCTCCTAAGTGTCTTACCTGGTTCAGTCTCTGAATTATGGCACAAAATTTCCCTGGCAACCCAGCATGACTTCAGACAAACAAGATGAAGTCCAAGAGGAAATAATTCTACTTCAAAGTAGTACCCCTTTTTATTTAGAAAGGTTAACTGTGTACTTGATTTCCTTTGGTGCTTTCTTTGCTTCTCAAGCAGGGTCTCCTTCTGTCCTCAATTGGTTGTGGGAGTCCTTGAAAGAGTAAGTACAGTCCCAAAAAGTGCTCTAGAACTATCCAATCCTGAGAGTCCACATTCAAAGGATGAAACATCTGCACTCCAAGCCCGTGGTAACGTGAGAGTGCTTCTATAAACCAAAATATTCCAAATGACGTCACCAACAGCATGATAAGTTAATTGAAATTCTTTGTAGTTTGGGTTAACAGGGACTGATGATGGAACTCCATCTGTAGGCTGCTGTGTAAAATGTTAGGTTACTAGGATATTTCCTACACACAATATTTATTTTGTGTTTGGATAGCAACACTCTATAGTACACAACACAAATATAACCTCCTGGCAATGGTAATTGATTAACCTTTCATAGGAACATGGTTTTATTTCAATGTGAAAAAAGTCTGGTTTATTGCAGAATAAATTCTGCAGGATTGTCTACAATTGCATTATGACAGCTAAATAAAACTGTTACATTGGTTACAGGTTAATACAGGAGTGACCTATACACACATTTCTAACAGAAACTGTGGAATTCTCCATTACATGAAGTAGCCCAGATTCATTTTTGGCATCTTCATAACATCATGATAATGGATCAAGGCACGCAAATGCAAAAAAGCTAAAATTTTCCTCCTTGAAGATTAAATTACACTTTTTTCTTTATCAGTCAGAAATATTTAAAACCATACATTCACAGACAGTTCATGAAACTCATTATATTTATTACACTCCACTATACCTGTCTTGTGAGACAATTTTGACTTTAATCACAGCACCTTGGCATAAATACATCTAAAACTGTGCGGACGTTTTTTGAAAATTTTCTTAACAATTTTCCACCAATTGCAAAATCTGCCGTGAAGCAGTGCTATCAAGCAGCATTTGAATTTTTTTTCCTAATAGTTAAATTTTCTTTAAAAATGTTGCTTTATATGTTTAGAGGTGGGAGTGGGAACTTTTTAGTACAGTTTAACTAATACTGCTGAAAATGGATCTGTCTCAAAATTTAAGTATCTTTAATTTGTTTGTCAATCTATCTGCTGTCAGTAAGCCAAATGACTTTTTAAAAATATATCACAAGTATTTGGACTAGTGTCAGCTTCGTGGTGAATTTGAAACAAAATAATGAATAAAACTAGTAAAACATTTCCTCAACCCTGTGCATCCAACAGTTTCATCTTAACTTGAAGATGTAAAAATGAGTGCAGTTAATAGAAACGCGAAATAGCAACTCATTCATGCTGTGGCCATCGCCAGATTTATGACTGAACCCAGCACTGCATCAAACAGTAGGCTATTCATGACCCCTTTACGTTTCTATGAACCAAAGCAATTCAACTAAATTGAATACTGTAGCAGGCATTCCTAATCACTGCAGTAATGAAGACAGTTATTTTGATGTTTAGGAGGCACTGCTGGTATTGATGATAATCTACTGAATTCATATAGTATTTATTTTAACAATGCAGTCAATGTTATCTATAAACTGGTCTATTCATTATTAACAGTCACTGCACTTGAAAGTCACTGTTTTCAAGTTGCCAGAGGACTAGAGAATTTCAAATGTATCACCCATGATCAAAGAAGATTGTACGGAAAAGCTCAGCGAATACAGACCAATTGATTTAAATTCACTGGCAAGGAAACTTAGTAAAACAATTATTTGGGATAGAATTAAAAGGCATTTGGGTTAATTTGGAAAAGCCAGCTGATTTCTTAAGGGAAGATCATGTTTAACTAATTCACTGGAATTCTTTGAAGAGGTAACTGAGAGGGTTGATGACTGTAATAACAGTTAAGTTTGCTGTACATGGACTTCTCAGCATTTGATACATACCACATAACAGACTTGTGAGAAAAGTTTATAGCTCATGGCCTAAGTGGGACAGTAGCAGCATATATATAAAACTGGCTGAGGGATAGGAAACAACAAGTTAATGGATATTTTTCAGGCTGGAGGCAGGCTTGTAGAGTTGTTCCCATGGGTTAGTTTTGAGACCCTTGCTTTTCTGATCTATATTAATGAACAAAATAGAGTAGAATATCCTTTATTGTCATGTGAAAACATTTTACAATGGCTGCCTTTAATGGCACCATCTGAGGTAGAAGTACCCAGGTACAAATCTTGGATACAAAAGAGGGATAAAAGGAAAAGTACTAGCATTACTTACAGTGTCAAAAAAAGTTAGAAATAAGACAGTTATAACATAGTTAAAGTATTGACATTATAGTCTGGTAAAGAATTTCAAATAGCAGCGGCTTTTGATATAGAGCTTGGTGTGCAAGAGACAACTTCCAACTTTGTGGATGGTACACACTGTTTGAACCATTAAGTGTGGGATGGACATCAATAAAATGACATCAATATATTGGTCAATCTATCAAGGCAGATAAATTGCAGAAGTTCAGTGTGGAGAAATAAGATGAAACATTTTATTAAAGCTCGCAGAGACAATATGAAGGAAAGGGCACTGCCCTAAAGGATGCACAGAAGGAAAGAGACCCGAGTGTATATGGGCATAAGTCACAAAAGGTGGCAGGACAGGTAGAAAGGGCAGTTAATAAAGCGGACAATATCCTAAGCTTATAAATGGCGCATAGAGTTCATAGTGTTTTTTTTCATTCATTTGTGGGATGTAGGTGTTGCTGGCTGAGCCAGCATTATTGCCCATCCCTGGTTGCCACTGAAAGGTGGTGGTGAGCTGTCTTCTTTAACTGCTGCAGTCCACCTGCTGTAGGTCAACCCACAATGCCTTTAGGGAGGGAATTCCAGGATTGTGACCCAGTGACAGTGAAGAAACAGCGATCTATTTCCAAGTCAGGACGGTGAGTGGCTTGGAGGGGAAATTGAAGGTGGTGGTGTTCCCATAAATCTGCTGCCCTTGTCCTGCAAGATGGAAGCGGTCATGGATTTAGAAATTGCTGTCTGAGGATCTTCGGTGAATTTCTGCACTGCACCTTGTAGATAGTACGCACTGCTGCTGCTGAGGATCGGTGTTGGAGGGAGTGGATGCTTGTGGACATAGTGTGTATTTTGAGCATTAGTTCCACAAAATGTTACTGCTAACTTTTTTAAATAAAAATTGCTAAATGCCACTGATTTTTTTTAATACACTGACATTAGCTACAAGGGCCAATTGGAATGCTTGCAGATATGATATGAAGCTCAGAGACAGATATGGCCTGACTTATCAAAGGTTTCCCACATTTTATGATTTTGTTTCAGATTTTCAAGATCCTGTAGCATTGTGGTGTTTTTGTTGTTTAATTGATAAAATATCCTGTCAAATTAAAGCAACTGAGACATAAAGTCAGGTGCTAACTGTTTCAACCACCTTTGAATCTGTCAGACAGGATAAGAAATCAATTGCAAAAGAGTAGATTCTATCCAATAATAATTCTTCACAGTCTGCAGTTTTCATTTGTTTTGGCTCTAACCAATCCTTGGCAAGGTTTGCACTGATTTTCTGCACTGATGTTTATGGTCAGTGTTCAATGGATGTCAAAAATGTGCTATAAGAGTGGCTCCGGGGCTGTGTTGCCAGAGTTGTAGCCTACTTTGTTCCATTTCCGCTGTAAGTTAATTTCTAATTTCCTACCATCTGTCTCACTCCATGCATGAATGCATGTATATTTCTAGAAACAAATTACGCCTGCACACATTTCCTGTTGTTTTTGTCCCCCATTATCAATTTTTAACGTTCACTTTTCAAATGAAAACGGTGTCTGCAAACGTGTCAATCTGTCATTACAAGCTTATGCCATTGGCGGTGCTGGAACTGCTCAGTCTGCACCCTCTAGTGACAGAGCATGCATTGTTAAGGGATTTTATTACTCCAACAAACGTTACCTGTGTGCTTTTCAAAATACTGTGAATTTCACTTTTTAATCCATTAATGTTACCAGTTCAATAAATGCAGCATTTCTGAATTACATCTGCCAGCCGTTACTGGACAATAAACCAGTGGCATGGCCTAATAATCTGGAGAATGCAAGTTGAAATTCTGCCACACCAGTTTAAGTATTTGAATTATGTTTTCAAAGCCGAAAAATGAATAAAAGCTTTACTAAAAGTGATCATGGAGCTGCCTGATTGCCATGAATAAGCACTTTATGCACCAGTGTCCTTAAGGCAGGCAACTGCCATGCTTACATAGTTGACAACCAGAAAGTGGCCTACCAAAACTCTTTAACGGTACTGAGCTAACCAAGAAGGATGAGCAGTGAATGCTGAGTGTACCAGCAATCTCTTGTCTGTGGAATCTGCAAATTTGTGGATGCCGAGACACTGAATAAATTTAACGAGCAGACAGACAGAATTTTAATTAGTAATGGGTTAAAGGGTTATGGGGATTGGGCAGAAAAGTGGAGCTGAGGCTGAAATAAGATGAGCCATAATCAAATTGAATAGTGGGGCAGGTTCAAGGGGCTGAATTGCTTCTAGCTCCTTTGTTGTCCCGGGGAATATTTTTTGTATGAAATATCTCACGTTTTTGTCCCAATTTCACATCAAGACAATTTTTAATTCTAGTTGGAGATATTCTGCAGCTCCATAAGTGACAGCAGATGTAAATTAGACTTAAGTTTTTTTTTGCCCACTCTTCAGCCACTCATATATTGAAAATACAGTATTAGATGATTTCAAATCTGCTGCCGTAATGGTGCTTGTTTGAAAATCTGAAGTAACACCCAAAGCACAAGAAAGTAGATACTGAATAATGAAGATACAGTTCAATTCTATCTTCTCCCTTACCCACTCCTCACCGCACTTCTCCCTTCAGAAGTAGTAGACTGGGTTTCTACTGATAGCAGCAACCCTTCTACCAATCATGAATATCCATAGGGACAGTTTTTACAAGTATAAGTCTGGTGTGTGTCTCCCTCAAGCTAATTTTTAATATCAATCGAAATAGTGGATGTGAGTTGACGATTCACTGACAAGACAGCACAGTCGAATCGATTCCACTTTCATCTGACATCCACCCACCTGCATCTGCCAACAGGAGTTAATGCATGGAAAATCAATCAAAACACTAAAATCCCTATTGTTTCTTTTCACTCTATTACCTACAGATACTTTTAACTGCAGTAGCACCCCAACCTCTAGCTCTTGTTGAATTTATCAGGTCATTTACCACAGATTAGAAGTTCAGTGTTAGGACTTGCCCATTGCTTTCTACCAAATCATTATGAAGCGCAAGTTCACTGAGGGTTTTCTGGTGCTATCTCCTCACTGCATACAGAACACAGAAATGGTAATTAAAATGAGGATGAGCTAGATTTTATTGAAGTGATTATAGGTTTAGGCTCAGCAGGAATCATTCAAGCGCAATTAAAGAAGACTATTAAAAGCTTATGATGCTTTACTGACGTGTCTTGGAAGAGTTGGTTTCTGATCATCTAAAATCAACAAATTGACTATGAACCTTCTCTATTGAGAGGGAGGAAGAAAATCAGACTTAGTAGGGAAATGATGTTGGCGAAATCAACAAGATTAAAGGCCGATAATTTTTTAGGATCTAATAATCTACATCCCAGAGTACTTAAGGAAGTGACCTGAGAAATAGTGGAAGCATTGGTAGTTGTCTTTCAAGATGCTATAGACCGTGGAACCGTTGCTATGGATTCGAGAATAATTAATGTAGCTCCACTATCTTTTCTAAAAAAAAAAAGAAGGTAGAGATAAAAAGCACTGAATTATAGATAACAAGCATGGGGCTGGATGAACACAGCAGGTCAAGCAGCATCATAGGAGCAGGAAAACTTGACGTTTCGGGCCTAAACCCTTCTTCAGAAAAATCTTTTATCTCTGATGCAGTGAATTATAGACTGGTTAGCCTGATATCCGCAATGAGGAAAATGCTAGAGTTCATTTTTAAAGATGTAATAGCAGAGCGCTTGGAAAACATTGACAGTATTGGACAGAGTCAGCATGGATTTATGAAATGGGAATCACGCTTGGCAAATCTACTGGAAATTTTTGTGGATGTAATTAATAGAGTTAATAAGCAGGGATCAAGCAGATGTGTTACATCTTTCAATAAGGTCCCATATAAGAGATTAGCATGTAATGTTAAAGTATGCAGGTTTGGGTTGTGTGCTAATATAGGTAGAGACCTGGTTGGCAGACAGAAACATACAGTAGGAATAGGCAGCCAGTGACTAGTGGAGTACTGCACGGATCAGCTATTTATGCTATATTTATTGCAATGAGGAAACTAAATGATACATGCAAGTTTACTACAAGTGGTGGGAGGGTGAACTGTGAGGAGGATGCTGAGATGCTTTGTGTGATTTGGACAAGTTGAGCGAGTGGGCAGTTACATAACAGATGAGATATAATGTGGATAGATGTGAGGCTGTCCAATTTGGTAACAAAAACAAGTAGCAGATTATCATCTTGATGGTCATAAATTGTGAAAGGGGGAAATGCAATGAGACCTAGGTGTCCTTGTACACCAGTCGCTCAAAGTAAGCATGCAGATGCAGCGTGGTGGAGAAAACAAATAATACGTTGGCCTTCATAGCGAGAGGATTCACATACAAGAGTAGAAATATCTTGCTGCAACTGTGAAGGGCCTTGATGAGACAACACCTGGAATATTGTATGCAGTCTTGGCCTCCTTATTTGAGGGAGGATGATTTGACCATGGAGGGAGTCCAATAAAGGTTTACCAGACTGATCCCTGGGATAACAGGACTGACGTATGAAGAGAGTGGGTGGCATGGTTGCACACTGGTTAACACAGTGCTTCACAGTGCCCAGGGACCGAGGTTCGATTCCACTCTCAGGCACCCTCAGAGAGTACTTGAAAAGACATATGAGATTTATAAATAGAGGGTTAGCGTACACGAGTAACTTATGGTGAGCCTTTATAAAACATAATTTGACCTCAATTTCGAGCACTTTACAAAGATGTGAAGGCATTAGAGAGAGTGCAAAAGAAAATTACAAGAGTAGCTCAAGGTTTGAGGAACATCTGTTACATGGGTAGACTGGCAAAACTGAAGCTGTTCTCCTTGGAGAAGCAAAGTTATGACAATATTTGATATAGCTATTCACAATCATGAGAGATCTGACCAGTCTGCATAACTGAAACCATTCCCATTGATAGAAGGGCCGAGAACCAAAGAAGAATAATTTTAAGGCGAATAGCAAAAGAACCAGTGTGTGACATAAGGAAAATCTTTTTAAGCAATAGTTACGCACAATCTAAGAGGGTTTACAAACAGATCCATTCATAGCTTTTTTCGAGGAAATGTAACAATTGCCTAAAGAGAGAAAAAAATTTGTATGGATATGAGGAAAGAAGCGAGACTAGGTGAATTTATCTTGCAGAGAGGCTTTGTAGATACAATGCTCTGAATAACCTCCTTCAATGCTCTAACCTTAATACAATTTAATAATAATAGCCAGTCAATTCAAGATTTTTGCATGTGTAATTTTAAAACATACCATTTCTATCACTCTTTCTGAAAGAGAGAATTTCTCAAGTTTTAGCGCTCAATATGGTTGCTGTCTTCAGACTTCAATTTGAAGACTTTTTTGTGAAATGTATTCTGATTGCAAATAGCATTTCTCCGGCTTTTACTGATCATGTAATTTATCAAAATCTCCTGCCTCCTAAAGAAAACCTGACATCACTTCCAAGTTGTAAAGACATGACACTTCTACTCAATGTTTTGTCTTAGTCCAGTGGCTCTTCCAGCTCCCTCAACTGAAACTCCAGTGTCTTTCATGCACTCACAGTGTATCTACTAATTCATCATGAGCAATGCCCCAAGATCTAATTGATTTGTGATGAATAATGCCAGTAAAACTAACTATAATAAGTACCATTTGGGAGTCATCCATCTTTTTCCTTTCCTTCCCCTCTATTTCTCCCTCTCTATTCCCACAAATTGGGGAGAGAAAATATAGTGTTGCATTAAACAGAACTGAAAAACTAAAAATTAAAAAGAAACTTGACTTCCTGTTTGGATTTTGCATTGTGGAGTATAATTATCACTTTAATTCAAAACTTGCCATTAACACACTTCCTTGAAATTTGAACATCAAAAAATATCTTCTCTGGTATAAAGTGTGTAAAATAGATATTTTGTAAATTCCAGTTTCATTAATAAATTTGCAGTCTACTGTTAAATACAGACGTTAAGCAAACCAACATGAAGAAGTAAGTTAATTGGCATGGTGCTCGGATGAAAGATATCTAAAATGTGTTATCATTATTTTTGGAGTTTGGATTGATTTAAAGAGAAATGCACATAGATATAGATGAGTTCCCTGAAATAGGTCAAAAAGTCATTCTGGAAGAGTGACATTGATGTACCAGTTCAATGAAGGCATGACTGCCATCAAGAATTTGGAAGAATGTCTGTATTATTAATGGAATGGGATTTTTATACTTTTGGGACAGGCAATGTAAACACATTAAGCCATTCGTTTTCAGTTCAGTTCAGAAAACACCAGAGTTTTAATTGAGAAGGATCAAGAGTTGAGTTCAGAGAGACCTTTTGGTTGTCTCCCTGTAGGAACTTATCAATATAGGGGAAACAATCACTGCAACAGCATTGATTTTACCTGGATGATGAAATTTTCCAAGCCAAGAGATTTTGGAATAAAAATCTTCAGGTCAATAGACTTGAGAAGAGGAGCTTAGGCCATCAGAACTTGGATGAGGCAAAAAAAATTGTGTCTATAGTTCAAGAGGGAGAAACTGGAAGTGGTCAGTTAAGTGGAAATTTAGACTTGAGATTGGAGTTTAATTTCTCTGGATTAAGTCTTGGTAACAGTTTTGAAACTTTATTTGAAAGTTATTCCAACTGCAATATCTACATAGCTCAGTTTGTTGCATAATAAATCTCTGCTATTAAAGAACATCAGCAACCTCATGTGAATATGTTTCAGTGACCAACCACCACATTAACTGAAAAAAAATTATGTCTGAGGGGTGACCTTAGAGGTTTATAAAATCATGATTAGCATGGATAGGATGTATAGCAAAGGTCTTTTTCCTAGGGTAGAGGAGTCCAAAGCTAGAGGGCATAGGTTTAAAAAGAGAGGGGAAAGATTTAAAAAGGACCCGAGGGCTAACCTTTTCATGCAGAGGGTGGTGCATGTGTGGAACAAGCTGCCAGAGGAACTGGTGGAGGCTGGTACAATTATAGTATTATAGGTGTCAAGATGGGTATATGAATAGGAAAGGTTTAGAGGGATATGGGCCAAATGCTGGCAAATGGGACTCGGTCAGATTAGGATGTCTGGTTGGCATGAACAAGTTGGACCAAAGAGTCTGTTTTCATGCTGTATGAATCTATGACTCTACATAATCTATCAAACCAGGTTTGATTCTGGGAGATGAATCCCACTGTAAAATCAACTGGATTAATAACAGTGCAGATTATCAATTCTGACCATCAATGCAGATTCATCTGTAAAGCCGTATTTTAGCCACTTATCATACAGAGACACAGTTCATAATTCAGAGGGAAAATCTGGTAGAATTGTCTGGATTTCAGTTTGTTGAGCTCAACCTGTTCTCAGAGGCCTCGGTATTCTCTACATATCCATTAATTAATCTGCCTCAAATGTCGAAAACATTATTCGCCATGTAACTTTTATTATCAGCATATTAAGAGCTGATGGATTTAATATTTTATCAGAGAAAATTAATTATAATAGTCATGCATATTTGTGACCAAAGTCACATTTGCTCCAGAGAAAAGAATTTAATTTAAACTTCTTGTAGCTTGGCAAAAATTGGAAATGCACAGTAGGTCAGTTAGCATTTATGATGACAAAAGATTAGTTAATGTCTTGAGCAGAAAAGGCCGATCTGCACCAGTCACCAATTAATCTCTAACTGAGGTGGTGAGCTGTTGTAACTTTTGAGGTTGAAAAATAAATCTGCCTTCTCATTTGGGAATAATAGTGGGATGTTCTCTAGCACAAGTCCTAGCCAGTTTCTTCCTGTGACTTCTTGTTCCTGGTATCGTCCATCGCATATTATCACAGATTTTTCCAGTCCTATGAGAGAGCTGTTTCTCCAGTTTAAATTTGTGTCATTAACAAAGAACCATTTCATCTAGTTGAAATGACAGTTTAAACTCTTCAAATGCAGGCACCTTGTTGACAAAATATTGTTTCTATACCATGTGTGCCATGTAACACCCTGCCTTTTCCTTCTACAGTAATTTGAAATCCAAAACTTTCACAATCTATAATGTAGATGTTGTTCCATAACAAGACAAGTGTTTCTATGTGTCATATTATTTAAAAAATCTACTCTGAATTGGATTAATTCTGATATGATTGCGTTATAGAAACAAGGGTTTAATCCAAATGCACTACTCTTCCATTGAACTTTCTCTGGGGCTTTTTACTATTTCAAAGATGCAATATCAAAACAGTTTGCTTGTTAATATGGCCTCAAACTTGATGTAAGAAAATCCCTTTCCCAGGAAGAATCCATCATCCGCTGCCAAAAACCTGTCATTGTACCATATGATAAATTCAACCATTAGATTAAACAAGAAGAATATCTTCAGCCTGCTAAATTAGCTATTGACGGGCATGCATGTTTTTGACCATTTAAACATGTACAAATCAGTGGAAAGAGTATTTTCAGTGATTTTCCCGCTAAAGTGGTTGGCTTAGTGATAAAAGGTATGCCGATCTATTCAGTTTCTTTGGCGAATGGAAATTATATTTTTCTCTAAGAATGTAGTATGTTTTAATCCCATCTCTGTCTCAACCTCCTTTCCCCCACCCCCAACCGCCACCACCATTAATTCTTTGCATTTGGCCTATACTAATCAAAGCAGTCAGAAATATTATATAAATAGAAGTTTCATCTTGCAATTTACATTTGCAGACTGGTCTGTTAAGCTTAAAGTGGTACACCTACTTGAACAAGACACTTGAGTTAGCTCAACATGGTACTCATTACAGCCTTACCGTTTAACCTACTTGCTAGCCTGAACGTTGTTTTTGCGATATTGACACAAGCAGGTGGTGTCACATTTCTTCCCTATGCTGCTCATGAATCACACTACCCTCCATGACCATCGGTTCTCAAGAATAGCCTATTTGTGTACGTGGATTACACCACATTACCCTTTTGAGGAAATTCCAACCATTGCCTCCAAGATTTACTTGTTTCCCTCATGTTTTAAAAGTACTATCAACTGCAAATTTTTTGCATGCTAATTGCACTAAACTGCCAGAAAATTCTCCTCTCACAAAGTGAAAAATGATCAATGTACCATCTAATTGCACTCCTATCCTCTGATTAGGAAAACAGCATTTGAAGGAAAATGGGATGTATGCGCGTACACTTGCATCCTGTATATTGAAACACTGCAGAAGGATGAAGAAGAAAAGATTGAGAGCCTGGAATGATGACAAGCGAGTAACTTTAAAATTCAACCAAGTTACATGGATGAAAATCCATATCTGACTTGAATATAAGATTTATCTCCTTCATACTTAATGGATCATTCAACACAGTTGATATTTCTTAGCTTCACATTATTCTGCAGGGCATGGTCTAGAACACAGAATAGTTACGTTGTTCTGAGCAGCTTTTTCATGACTTCTCATTATACATCAATGTATAGTGATATAAGGATTAATCTTAAGTGCAAAAAAAACTGTCAAGCTCATCCTGTTTATATTGCTAATCCTGTTGTCTGATTTTATTAACACACAAACTGTACTACCTGTACAGTGCTGTGAGATGCAGTGAGCTACCCCCAGGGTCAGTTATTGATGTAGCTGTTCATCAATATATGATACAAAGGAGGTTGAGTTGATTCAATATCTTTAACCCCTTCCTCAGGAGAAAAGGTGTCTCCGTGCAGCTCTAGGTGTCAATTTAGGATGTGACCTGCAGAGATATTGCTCTCTCAAAAATTCACCACAGAATTCTGTCCTTGTTAAGCTGTAAAGTACCTTACTAATCCTGCACTCCTAGAAGGGAATCTGAGTTTATGGCATCATGTTATGGTCTTGAGGGAGTCTGGTGTCAGTGAATTTACTCACTAAAATATAGAATTAGTAATGGTTCTTAAACGAACTGTACATGGTTTTGCTTTGGAATAACAGCATTCCCATTGTTAAACTTAGTAGGGATATGAATGTACACCGATATGTCTTGAAAAAGAAATGCTCTGTTACGTCTCTCCCTGTAGAAATTTTTAGTGTCACATTAAAGTCAACATATTTAACTCAAACTAGGTTAATTTATCACTTGACATTTCACAAACAGCAGTACAGGAAGTGTCAATAAAATATTCGATTATCTGTACTGTCACGGCAACCAGATGTGCTTCTCAGTATGATCAGTGAACTGTAGATTAATATAGCTTGTTTGACCCCTCTTTAGTTCATATGATTGAAGTTAAAGTTGATCAGCAACGAAGGTTTTGGTTTCATTGGGTTACAGGTTAATTTATTACATGTTATTATAAAATAATCCTTAGGAATAAAAAGATGAAGTTATTAAAAATTGCAAATAAAGATTAAAACAAGTACTGATGAGACAGAAGAATATTTAAAATAAAGTTCCAGTGAGTTTCTTTGGTGACACTGTTGGGGTCTGTTACTGGCATCCCTTGCTGAAGGAAAGGGGTTAATACTCCAGGAATTGGGCTGTGGGGAATCTCTGTAATGTTTGGAGTCGCACCAGGCACAAATGAAAATGGTTGTACTTGTTGGAGGACAATCATATCAACCCCAGGATAATATTGCAGGAGTTCCTCCGGTTAGTATCATCGGCCCAAACATATTCAGCTGTTTCATTAACAACCATCCCTTCATCCCTTCTTCATAAGGTCAAAACTGGTAATGTTCACTGATGACCACGCAGTGCCAGAATTCACACAACACCATGTTATAGCCCAACAGGTTTATTTGAAATCATAAGCTTTTGGAGCGCTGCACCTTCGTCAGGTGGAGTGAGGAGAAGCACACAGGAATAGAATTTATAAGCAGAGATCAAAACATTGTACAAATGGTGTGACTGGATTGTCGACAAGCTGAATACTAAGTCTCTGCAGGTGATCAAGTGTCAAATGGTGTGAGTAAAGTGTCAACAGCTGAATAGCAAGTGAAGTGATACCTGTAATCCGATTAATTGCGGCAATGTGATAATTACAAAAAATTTAAAATGAGGTGGTGCTAGAGACAAACCAAATGGCTGGAATAACATGATACGTATAAGAGTCACATGCCAAGGGTTTAACCAAAGTAACAAGTAAACCAAAACTGTACAAACTAATTAAGGTAGAGAAATCATAACAAATTCTCAAAGTGCTGGTCAAAACAGGACAGTAAGGAAGGCTTTACAGATACAGAACAGTGTGGTGGGGGTCACCTGTAGTGCGATGTGAACCCAAGATCACGGTTGAAGCCGTCTTCATGGGTACAGAACTTGGTTATCAGTTTCTACTCGCAATTCTGCGTTGTTGTGTATCTGAAAGGCCGACTTGGACTTCACACCACTTCCTTTTCAGCGGTTGACACTTTTGAACATCTGCAGAGATTTATTATTCAGCCTGTCGACACTCCACTCGCACCATTTGTACAATCTTTTGGTCTCTCTGCCTATAAGTTCTGTGCCTGTGTGTTTCTCTTCACTCCATCCGATGAAGGAGCAGTGCTTGAAAGCTTGTGATTTCAAATAAACCTGTTGGACTACAATGTGAGGTTGTGTGAATTCTGACCTTGTCAGCCCAGTCCAACACTGGCACTTCCACACCATGACTACACAACACTCAGCACAATTTGGGGTGACTCTAATACAGAAACAGCCCATGTCCACATGCAGCAAGACCTGGACAATGTCCAGGCTCAGATCAGTAAGTGACACATAACGTTTGTGCCACTGAAGTGCCAGGCAATGACCGTCTGCTTGGAGAGAATTTGTCCAACTCCCCTTGATATTCAATCGTATTGTAATCGCAAAATCCCCCATTATCAACATCCTGTCCATTGACCACAAACAAAACTGGACCATCCATAAAAATAGTATGGTTATAAGAGCAAGTCAGATGCTTGTTTCTGCATTGGGTAATTCACCTCTTATGTGCCAAAATGTTTCCATCATCCAAAGGGACAAGTCAGAAATATATTGGAATACTGTCCTTTTGCCTGGATGAGTGCGGCCACACGGGCATGACAATTCATTCCCTTTTCCGCTGTACAGTAGCAGCACTGTATATATCTGCAGGATGCATGGTAGCAACTGACTGAGACTCCTTCAACAGCAGTATCCAAATCTGTGACCTCTACCATCTATAAGGCCAAGAGCAGCAAATCCATTAGAACAGCTTCACCTGCAACTTTCCCTGCAATCCACATGCCATCTTGACTTGGATTAATGCCATGGTTTGCTCAGTATTGCTGGATAAAAAATCCCAGCACTCTGTTTCTGACAGTCATGTTGGTGTTCCTGCAGCTGGATGAATGCAATGGTAAAATAAAGCAGGCCACTACCAGCTTCTCGAAGGACACGTTGGGTTGGACAATAAGTATGGGCCCAGCTCAGCAATTCTCACACTCTCTGAGCAACCCTTTTTAAAAAAAAAAGCACTTGAACTTCAGATCCAAATGCGATGGCTTTTGTAGTTAAATCGGTGTTGTTTCGTCATGCAGGTGAACTCTTCATGACTGCAGATTTTGGGAGAGAGACTAGAGACCTGGCTTCAGGTTCTACAGCTGTCGTACTACCTATATGTCCAGTTATTTTGCAATAACCTACCATCTTTTTCATGATGTTCCTCTTTCTTTCTTCCTCACTGTCTCTCTGCCGAGAGTGGGGTTTGCTTCCGGTGGCTTCCTGTTTGTCTGGGATTTTTCCCATTTTGAGTCAGCCTTAAGCGACCAAGCTAAAATGGCTACTGTTACCAGGTAACCTGTGCAAAACTAAGCCACGTTCCATACAGGGTTAAAGAGATAAAAGGTACTGCAGATGCTGGAGAATCCGAGATAACAAGCATGGGGCTGGATGAACACAGCAGGTCAAGCAGCATCATAGGAGCT
>JAHRHZ010000063.1:52627703-52666404 GCA_024137785.1 Ginglymostoma cirratum | reverse complement strand
GAAACGTCAAGTTTTCCTGCTCCTATGATGCTGCTTGACCTGCTGTGTTCATCCAGCCCCATGCTTGTTATCTAGAATTTAGAGGGAGGTACTTGGCTCGTAAACAACTAGACTAAGCTTAAATAAGGGTAATTACAAAGGAATGAGGGCAGAACTGTCTGGAATGGACTGGGGAAAGAGTTTAGCTGCAAAGACAGAGGAGGAACAATGGCAGACAATTAAGAAACTAGTTCAAGGATCGCAAAAATGACTTCCAGTGAGGGAGAAGGATTCTACAAAGGGGATAAGCCAACCACGGTTAACCAGGGAAGTTAAGGATAACACCAAATTAAAAGAAAAGAATACAATGTGGCAAAGATTAGTCGTAAATTAGAGAATTGGGAAAGTGGTGAGGATGACACAAAGAATCTATAGAGGGACATAGACAGTCTAAGCAAGGGGACAGCAACTTGGCAGATGGAATACAATGTGGCGAATTGTCAAGTTATGCATTTTGGCATGAAGAATAGAGGAAGTGAACGTTACTTTAATGGAGAAAGATGGCAGAAGGCTACAGAACAGAGGTATTTGGGAGTCCTTGTGCTTGAATCACAAAATGGTAGCATCCAACTTCAGTGGGTAATAGGGAATGCAAATGGAATGTTGGTCTTTATTTCAAAGGGAATGGAGTGTACGTGCTTACTATAAATCAAATCAAATCAAGTATAAAAATAAGGAGATTTTGTTAAAGCTGTTCAAAGCACTAGTCAGACCACAAGTGTCTGTTTAGGGTCCCTTATCTAAGGAAAGATATACTGGCATTGGATGCAGTCCAGTGTAGGTTCACTTGGTTGATCTGAGGTATGGAGGACTGTCTTATGAGGAGAGTTGAGTAGATTGGGCCTCTAATCACTGGAATATAGAAGAATGAGAGGTGATGTTATTGAAACAGACATGATATTTTGGGGACTTGACATGTAGATAAGGAGAAGTGTTTCCCCTTGTGAGACAGTTTAAGAATAGATGACATAAGAGATCATACATTTAAGGCAGCGATGAGGAGGAATTTCTTCTGAGGGTTGTGAATCTGTGGAATTATTTACCACAGAAGGCTTTGAGGCTGGGTCATAAAGCATATTCCCAAGGCTGAGATGGACAGATTTTTAATCAGTCAGGCGCATCTCGGGTTATTGGGAAATGGCAGAAAGAGGAGTTTAGGATTATCAGATCAGCCAGGATCTAATTGAATGGCGGAGCAGACTCGATGAGCTAAATAGCTTACTTCTGCTCCTGCATCTTATGGTCTAAACGTCGACAATTCTACCACACTTGATGGCCTGCCCTCTAGGATTTTAAAAGTGGTGACAAATGAAACAGTGGATTGGTTAGATCTTCCAAATTCCCTTGACTTCTCCATCAATTCCAACAGTGCAAAGCTCCCTTTAGTATTTAGTCAGTGTACATTTTGTCCTCAGGTTTCTGGAGTGCTGCTTGAACGACAGCCTTCTGATTCACAGCAAGAATGTGTTTACTGAGCTAAGGCTGATACTTGTACTGAATATAGAAAATGTGACCTTTTGTCCACGCTGCCTTCCTAGAAAATTCGAAGCAACACTACCACATTGGCTGTGCATGCCATGAACTACAGAATCCATAAAATCAGGGGCTCTCCATAAGATCCATCAGTAAGATTAATAATATTTTCCATTTACTTCAAAGGCATTATAGCATTTTTTTGAGATGAGTGCACTACACTGAGTAATTAAAAATTGTTCTTCATCACCAGTACCAACCGACTCCAGAGGAGAATCGTGGTAACAGACTGCTAACTTGCATGATTTTAATTGAGGAAATCTCAAAAGCTCACACACTACATTACGTGTCCACCAGAATATCAGCAATCCAGCGTCCTACAGAGGCCACTGAAATGTGTCCCTGATCAGAGTGCGAAGCAGAAATTAAGTAAACCATCCCTAAATTTCACAAGCACAAAAGAAAGTTGTTTGTTATGAGAAACGCAGTATAGGGATAGAGAAGGAGATTAGAAACAACAAAATGTGCTTCTTTATCTTTAAAATTCCCCAATGTTTA
Source organism: Ginglymostoma cirratum (assembly GCA_024137785.1). Lineage (NCBI taxonomy): Eukaryota > Metazoa > Chordata > Chondrichthyes > Orectolobiformes > Ginglymostomatidae > Ginglymostoma > Ginglymostoma cirratum. The sequence goes on along the minus strand of JAHRHZ010000063.1, from coordinate 52,664,334 downwards.
AACCATACAGCTAATGGGGGAAATATTGAGTTTTTAAAATTCTAGTGCTGAATTAAAATTGTACTACATAAGGAAGGAACATCTCATTAAACACAGTAAGGAAAAGAGGTTCTATCTATAATATTTTTACCAAAACAAGCTACTTACACTTATAAATCTTTTTTTAAAAACAGAATGCATCACACAGGACAGGCAGTCAATAATGATGGGAGGATGTGGCCCAGGATATGTTCAGTGCAGGTTAAGGAGCATTGAAGTGATGCAAGTGAGGATGAGAGGTTCAGGAGGAGTGCTGAATCCACGTGCCCGAGATAGTTAAAGATTGTTGCAACAAAACTGCAGCCCAGAGTTGGAACAAAGCCAGATGAGGCAAATGCCAGAAAAGCATTGAACTCCCTGATGTGTGCTGCAGGAGAATGCAAAGTAGGGACAGAGCAGGGGGAGGAGAGGAGCCTGCAAATGAGGAGAGAATTTTAAATTCAATACTCAGGGCAATGAGAGTCATAAGGTTGTAATGGCAAGTTACTTTAGTCAAGTTATGATCTGGAATGTGTTACCTCAAAGTGTAGTGAAAGCACATTCAAAAGTAACATTGAAATAGACAATGCATTAATATTGGTAAAGAGAAAATATGTAGAAATATGAGGTAGAAAATTAGAGTTGGGACTAATTAGTTAGCATTTTTTAAAAACCTAACACAGGTATGTTGCTCTGAGCGGCCTCCTATGTGTGTGAATTTATGTATGTGTTCAGATCTGTGTTAAGCAGTAGAATTCGTTTAGCATGTGGAGCTCAAAGGGGAAGAGTACCAAATTTAACCAGTGTTCTCTTTTCACCTTGCAGTGCATCGAAATTGGAGACCGAACACAACTGGGAACAACTGTCAGAGCCTGTTTCCTCCCACCACAGCAACAGGAACAGTGAGAGGCCTGGGTAAAATTAGCTCAAGTTTCCTGCTTTGGGTGCACATTAGTTTTGCTTGTTTGAATGCTAGCTCAGAACTGCAGAAGGCTACAATATACACTTCAGAACACACAAAAAATAAGAAGCTCCAGTTGAGAAGAACTTTCCAAGAACTGGGTACAGGCGCAGCAGGCCAAATGGAGGCTGCCTTTTTCTAGTTGGATTGTTCACAAATGTTTAATTCTGACACTGAGGAAGTTGGCAGCAGCAAAGCAGAACAGCATTCAGAGGAGAAGTGATGAATGTCTTCTGATCAAGGCAGGAGATTCTGAATGATGTACAATTCTGGGATGAGCTAGCTGAAGCAAAATAATGTAGATGATATGCACGTTGGAGAATCACTGAAGTAGAAGAATTAAAGCCCTTGAATATTGTTACATTAAGACTGTAATTTAACTACTAATTTAAATAATCTAGAACTTGGGTACTAGGTCATTTGGAAAAAAATTAGTTTTATTTTGTTCGAATGCAGTTAAGAGCAAGTCAGAACAAACATTTTCCAGCCCAATTCATTGACTCTCCATAATACTCAAAATTTTCCTATTGCAGGGTTGTGAACAGAATCCCTGCAGATTATTACTGAATATATAACATTGAATCTTCTAGCTTAATTGAGAAATTGTCATGGATTGTGTTGTGACTTTCTGTGACACAGACCTTTACTCATTACTCAGTTAGCTGGTTTATTGAGTTCCCTGCAATGTAGACTTTTTCGGTTGTTACAGAGGTTCTTTTATGAAGCAGAGCTTAAGCTCTAACTGTGCTCAATCATTTACTAAACCTTCAAAAACAGACTGCTAAAAGGAATCAGTTGTCATTTGTAATGATCTGAATGTCAGTCCTGGCTCAGTCAGTAGCAGTCTTTGTTTCAGAAGATTGTGCGTTCAGGTTCAATTCCAGAAACTTGAACAAACAAATCTAGGCTGTCTAACTGTTGCTGCAGTGTTGGAGGTGCTTTCTTTTGGATAAGACATTAAGCCAAGGGCCTATCAGGTGAGCATGAAAGATCTTATTGCATAATTTGGAAGAAGATCAAGTGGGTTTTCCCTAGCGTCCTGGCTAATATCTATCTCAATCAGTGTAATTACATCTGACATAGGAACTAGGGTAGGTAACTCAGCAAGATTATAGCTGATCTGATCGTAGGCTCAACTTCATATTCCTGTCTCTACCAGATAACCTTTGTTGGTCAAGAATCCCTCTACCTGAGAAGTATTCAATCCCCCACTCCCACCACGCTCTCGGGAAGAAAATTCCAAAGACAACCTCTTCACCTCCATATTTAATAAGAGACTCCTCATTATCAAGCTGTGTTCCAGGTCGAATTTACCACAAGACAAAACCTCCTGCCAAGTCCCCTGAAGGTTTCAATAAAATCACCTCTCATTCTTTGAAACTTCAATGAATATAAGACAAATCTGTCCAACTTTTCCTCATAGGGTGCCCTCCTCATCCCGGGAATCATTTGAGTGAATGCTCTTTAAACTGCTTCTAATGCAATTATGGTTCTTTCTTAAATAAAATGTAAACAAATGTAAACAGAGCTCCAGAAGTGACCTCACCGTCATTCCAAGATAACAAGCATGGGGCTGGATGAGCACAGCAGGTCAAGCAGCATCATAGGAGCAGGAAAACTTGACGTTTCGGGCCTAAACCCTTCATCAGAAAATCGTCATTCCACTCCCCTCGCAACAACATTCCATTTGGTGTTCCTAGTTCCTAACTGTAATGTCTATCCTTTTATCTATGTAATATTTCTATCTTATACTATGAATTGCTGTAAAGTAATGCAGCTAATTCTCTTTTTTATTCCTTTTTTGTACTAAGATTTCTTTTTCGGTACTTTGTACCTAAAATGGTGCCATAACAGGCAACATTGTAAAACTTGTATTCCTGTATTTCTGTACTTGAGTACACGTGACAATAAAGGATATTCTTATTCTTCTTCTAGTCACTCGCAATACCAGCACACTATCTATTTAAGATCCACGTAGCAGAGTACTCAGATCCCTATGTACATCAGACTTCTGTAGTCTCTTTCCACGTAATGAATGTGCTGCTTTTTTTGTTCTTCCTGCCAAATTGGATAAGTTCACAATTTTCAATAATATTCTCTGTCTGTCAACTTTTTGATACTCATTTAACCTATCAATATCCCTTTTCAAACTTTCTATGTCCTCTCCACAACTAAATTTCCTATTTGTACTATCAGCAAATTTAGAAGCTATACAGTCAATCACTTCTTCCAAGCCTTTTATAATTGCAAATAATTGAGACCTTGTGGCAGACTACTTGTCATATCCTGCTAACCGAAAAATGCCCTATTTATATCCACAGTCTGCTTCCCATTAGTTAATAAATCCTCCAACTACGCTTGTGTGTTACCACCTACACATGAGTTTTTATTTTGCATAGTAACATTAGATTTCCAGCAGGTATATGACAAAGATGCACATCTGAATACAGTGCATCCACTGGTTCCCCTTTAAGAAACTTCCTCTAAAGGCTCTATTGAATTAGTCAATCATTATTTTCCTTTCACAAAACGGATTAATTGGCAGCAAAGTTCTTTAGGTCATGCTAAGGTCATGAAAGGCAGTATATAAGTATGGTTCATTTCTTTACTTGGTTGCATTTTTGGTATAATCAGGTTGCAAAGGGAGATGTATCATAGAATACTCAGGACGTCTTAGTGATTCCATCAGCTTTGTTGGAGCTTTGGTCTGCCAGCCCAAGTCCTAGTGTACATGTTTAAATAAACTTAGTGCTGTTGAAGGAATTCTGGATAGGCAATGGATACAGAATTGTCATGTGTTCCTCATTCCAAAACAAATGCAAAACAGAGTGTAGCCATTTTGACAGTGAAGCATGTTGTGTACTGAGACTTAGTGAGGCAGTGTCTCATCTTCATATGTACTGTTTAGGAAATAAGACCTCAAAATTATACTGATCTATGCCCAGCCAGGCTTGAGTCAAGTGAGTTCCAGATTTTTTGAGCATCTCATGCATTTTGGAGATGATATCCATTAATTCACACTATTGATCAGGTATTGAAATTCAATTCCGTGAAACATAAGAAAGTCACTTAACATTCATTTGGAACAACAGAACCTCTTGTTAGCAACTAAACCTTCAGAGCCAGCCTGCTGTAGCTTGCATTTAAATGTTGTGATCTGCATAGGGAGACTTAAGCATGTCTAGTGTTTTTACCTATTTTGCACATTTTATTTGACAGTTAAGAGATTGCTGAAAGTTTAAGAACCTATCTTTACACATTACTTGCCAAAAGAATATTCTTTATAATCATTCATACTTACTTTGACTCAGGCTGTCGATACTGAGCACAAATGCAAATATGTACTGTCAAGTGAGTTGCTAATTGGGTAGCATATGTTGGATTTTTTTCCTGCAACTTTCTTTAAAAAGGAAAAGTTTTTACACTTTCAACTCATTTTGCAGATCTGTAAAGTCTGTAAACGTTGATCAATCTGTAAACTTTGATCAACTACTCAGAATGTATAATTTAATTTTTGGTAGCGTGAGCATAGCTATAAGCTACTTTCAGGTTTAAATACAATATGCAATGAGGTGGCAAGATCTGATTTGGGCCAGAATTCTTGCCTCTGTTTTGCCTGGGTGCTTCCCAATAAAGAAGTGCATATACGTTTAATTACTTCCTCAAAACGCTTGCAGAAATGACTTATTGAATAGTATTGCAAATGACTTTTGAAGGAGTTCTCCCACCAATCCAGAATTCTGCACAGAGTGAGAACATTATGGGAGGCAAAATAGGAAAGAAATATATAAATGAGAAAGCAGCTGTTTACTGGTAAGCATGGCACCGGTTTACTTAGAGAAAAATCTTTTGGAATGCTAACCTGGCTAATAATTTTGCTACTGTTTCAGGCCAAACCGGACGTCATGGAGGACAGACCGAGATATGGGACTCATGAATGCTATTGGTCTGCAGCCTCGAAATCCTGCCCCTTCTGTGACCTCACAAGGAACCCAAACGCCATCTCCACAACTGCAGAATGCAGAGACCCAAACTGACAGGGATTTGCAGGAAGCTACCACTTCAGGGACCAGCCAGGGTAAGAAACTCAAAATTATAGGAATAATTTGCTGGAAAAGTATCAAGTGAGAAAATGGGCCATTGTGTTAGCTTTAAGATATCAGAACGTCTGCAGTTTCCTTGAATTATGCAACCAGTTTTATCTCTTGTAGCCAATGGCCCATTTAGAAAAAGGTTGTGCCAAATTCCATTGATATCTTACACATTCTGCCTTTTGGGTGCAATTACTTCATATTCAAGAAGAGTAAAATGATAGGAATATAAAAATATATGGACCAATCAATGCAACAAAATTGCTGCTCCAGGTCTGTAGGATTCTCGGCTGTCTTCGTGGCTTACTGAATTGTGTAGACCTGGTGGATGAGCTGTGTGTGGTAAATCGATCAATTTAAATCAGAATTGGGAAATTTCAAGCTAAGCTAATTAACTCTGAACTATATTATTCCTGTTTATCGTTTGGTGTGAAAGCAGCCACCTTTGAGAGCATTCTTTGCAGAGAGTTTTCAATGCAATTCAATACTAAAAGTTATATAGCTGCAATTATAAGTAAATGAGAATTGCAACCTAATTTATTTTTCTATTTATGGCCATGTATAGATGCTACTAAAGGTTGTGATTTCCCCATTAAAAAGTGGAATTTCTTTGGAAAATACCAAAAGACTTTGTTCCCCTGAAATGCATAGATATGTAGCAGCTATTGCATTAATGTATGTCAGCATAATCCATGCACTGTTGCCTGTCAGTGGCAGGGACCCAGGTTCGATTCCAGCCTCGGGCGACTGTCTGTGTGGAGTTTGCACATTCTCCCTGTGTCTGCATGGGTTTCCTCTGAATGCTCCTGTTTCCTCCCACAGTCCAAAGATGTGCAGGTTAGTTGAATTGGCTATGCTAAATTGCCCATGGTGTCCAGGGATGTGTAGGTTAGGTGGATTAGACATGGGAAATGCAGGGTTACAGGGATAGGGGTGGGGGTTTGGTGAGTCTGGGTGGGGTGCTCTTTGGAGGGTCAGTGTGGACTCGACGGGCCGAATGACCTGCTTCTAGACTATAGGGATTCTATGATTCTATATGAGCAATTAGTAATAATAGGTATGTTTTTTGTTTAAACTATTTCACTGAGAAAAGAGATAGCAAGAACTGTAGAAGCTGGAGTCAGAGACCCAAAACGTCAGCTTTCCTGCTCCTCTGATGATGCCTGGCCTGTTCATCCAGTTCCACACTGTGTTATCACTGAGAAAAGGCTGTTTTTATCTTGCCTCTCTGACTGAACTGCCCTGTTATTTGTGATATACAGACAATGTGCATGATTATTCTGACTTTCGTAGCCTTGCATGAAACTACATAGTCTATAAAGTCGGCACCTTCTCTAGCAGGATATCCCATACATTTATTTCCCTGTAGTATTGTTCCAAATTTATTGTTCACGAATTTATATTTTTAACTCTGTCCTCATTTTAAAATGATATTCATGATTTATCTTATCTAGGTCATTGATATTCTTTGATTACTTTACTTTTCTCTTAGTTGGTTTTCCCTCTCCCTCTGGACTGCAGAGATTCAGTTTTTTTTTAACCTTTCCTCTTGGGTCATCTCACTTGTGCTTCTAATCATTCTTACCTTTTTTCTATATCCTGCTGTTCATTTGCAAATGTTTATTTTGCTGTAACCAGAGCTATGCAGGGTAATCGCCGAGAGTGGTGTGACTAGCACATTGTAGGTCCTCAGCCTAATTCAGATGGCATGTACTCCATTTTTCTGGCTATTTAATCTAGCACTTTGGCGTTTGTAACAATCTCACTAGCTTCTCTCTCCATCATGACAGAGAATTCCATTATTGCTCCGAAACACCTTACATTAATTTTCTTCCATTTATTTTTTCGTACTTAAGTTGCAAATGTGCTTGTCTGTTATAAAGCATAGCCTAGGGGTGTAGTAGCCAAGAGGTACAGTTTTGGTCATTTGGTTAATCTGGTCATTTTCTTTATCATCCAAGCACAATTTAACAATTTTAGTTCCACAACCTGCCGTAGGCTTCAACTTCTGGAAAGTGCAGACCTGTACCTCTTGGCTACTACACCCCTAGGCTATGCTTTATAACAGACAAGCACATTTGCAACTTAAGTATGAAAAAATAAATGGAAGAAAATTAATGTAAGGTGTTTCGGAGCAATAATGGAATTCTCTGTCATGATGGAGAGAGAAGCTAGTGAGATTGTTACAAACGCCAAAGTGCTAGATTAAATAGCCAGAAAAATGGAGTACATGCCATCTGAATTAGGCTGAGGACCTACAATGTGCTAGTCACACCACTCTCGGCGATTACCCTGCATAGCTCAGGTTACAGCAAAATAAACAGATTGTTAGTTCACTGAAGGCCTTCCGATAGGGAAATTGCCAGCCATCTACTCTGACCTGTATGTAACACTATCCCTCACATTGTAGTTAACATACACTGTCCTAAGGGCAAAGAATGCTGGCAGTAGTTATGCTGCCTGCCCTTTTCAACCACCACTCTGAGAACAAATAATAATTAAATCCGTGTAGTATCGATATTGAAGAACAGCTGAATTCAAACTCAAAGCAAAAGAAATTGGTGACTTGATCAAACGTTAATGTGTTGAGTCCTTCAACTTGGATAACTGAAGAATTCAGTTGCAATCAAAATTTATGTAGAGAATGCAGTGAAGAAAAACATTCAGACAATTGGATTATTCAATATGAGAACTCAGATAGTGATCTTTGTCTGTAACTGTCGGCATTTGATTATATTCATTGTGCACCAGCTCCACAGAGCTTTTGTACGAAGATTCATTTCATAAATCTACCCAAAACAAAGTTTCACGTGGTCTTCAATACAGCAGTTAGCTATTGGCATGATTTATTTTTAATCCCGAGGTCATGAACAAGTGTTGATCTAAACTAAAACAAAGGCTGCATATCCATCAACAATTTATAACAATGGAATGACTGCATTTTCTACTATTTAAAAGAAACTTCCAGGAAGGAGCCATCAGAATGTCTAATACATATTACCAGATCTAAAACTTCACAGTTTACTTTCATAAGAAAGTAAAGACCCGAGTTTATAGAATGCCTCTAACAACCTTAGGACATTCAAAGCACTTTATACCCAATAAAGTACTTTTTAAATGTAGTCACTATTGTAGTGTAGATACATGGCGGCCATAAGGGCATAACCTGTAGGGGCAGAATTAGGCTGTTCAGCCCATAACGTCTGCTCCACCATTCGATCATGGCTGACATGTTTCTCAACCCCATTCTCCTGCCTTCACCCTATAACCCTTGATTCCCTCACTAATCAAGAACCTATTTATCTCTGTCTTAAAGACACTCAATCACTTGGTGTGCACAACCTTGTGTGGCTTTGAGTTTCACAGATTCACCACCCTCTGCCTAAAGAAATTCCACTCATCTCAATTCCAAAGGGTTGTCCCTTCACTCTGAGGCTGTGACCTGGGGTACTAGCCCCTTCTACAAGTGGAATCATTTTCTCTATCCAGCTGTCTCAGTATTCTGTAAGTTTCAATGAGACTCCCCACCTCATGCTTCTAAACTCCATCAAGTTAGCTGGTTTAGCAAACTCTAACCAGTTTGCAAACTGCAGAATCTCACAGCAGCAGTGTGATAAATGATGGAATAATCTGTTTTATCAGGTTGAAGAATAAATATCGACCAGGACACTGGAGAACTCTCATGTTCTTCTGCGGAATAGTGCCTTGGAATCTTTTATATTCATCTGAGAGTTTAGAGAGGACCTCAGTGTAGTGTCCCATTCAAAGGACAGCGACAGCTGTGGTGAAAGGTACCTGGAATGTCAACCTGGATTATGTGCTCCAGTCTCTCTAACTCAAACACGAGTGTTACAATCTGAACTGCGGCTGACACTCCTATAAATATTGTTTAAGAGAAAGGAGTATTTCTCTAGCACTGTGTTCTATTATGTACCTGAAATCGTTGAAATTCAAGAATCTTTATTTTGGCGCTAACAATAGCGTGTTTAGAATATAGTATCAATCCAGGCTGGCTTGATGGATCGGTGAACTGTTGATACTACCAGTCTAATTTTTGCACCGAGTTTAAATGCTTCCTAATTGTTTATGTTCTTCACCAATGTGTTCTGTATAGTCATATGATTTCTAAGGCTTTGAGGCATCCACTGCTGCTTTTGAATGGTGCAAGCGAACATTCATATTCCCATCACTCTATTTGAGTGGAAGGAAGTTCAAATGATAGTCAAACTATTTGGGTATCCAAAATAAAGAATTTCATTGTGAGACTGCAGCTGGGTCATGTCATGTTAAGGTATAATTAGACTGCTTAAATGGACGATCCTAGCTCAAGAAAACATTATTGAAGTGAAATATTCAACACCACTGAGATTATGAAAATCAATTACTATATCCCGTAATATAGTAATACATGGATCTGATGGTTATTATCCACCCATAACTTTATTTGCATTGTATTCGATCACTTCTCCTCATAAGAGTACATCAGTTACTGAGACTGGTATTGTTCGTGCCAATCTAAAATTGAAAGCTGTAAAGCTGAGTTAGCAAACAAACCCATTTTCCCATTCAAAGGGTACTGAGATTAAACTCTTAACGTTGATATTTGTTGCACACATTCTGTCACTTTCTTTAAATGATACAAATTGTGTGACATTAGGGTATGCTTACCAAAATACAGTGGGCAGCATTTTGCTCTCAATGCTGAATGAGCAGGGCCATCCTTCAATATACTTAGATATGCCCAGAGAGCTCCTCTGGACTTTTGCACTCGAACTCTGTAAATTACAATATGTAAATGGTATGTTGATCCTTTACTGGGACATGTGTGAACAGGAACTATAACTTATGTATTACCTTAAACAGTCAGATTGAAATAATGTTAATGAACACCTCTACATCAATCTGGAAGCATCAGTTAAGAATATTTAATTGATTGCAAGTCTGGAACAGAAATTAAAATCAAAAAGGGGAAGAAAGATAGGATCCAGTGAGACCAAATGTAACTTCTAACGGAGACAGAAAGCAAGGAACTACAGACCAATTAGCTTAACTTCTGTCATTGGGAAGATTTTAGAAGCTATCATTTCATCAGGGAACTTACAAAAGTTCAAGGTAATCAGGCAGAGTCAGTATGGTTTAGTAAAGGACAAATCATGTTTAACTAATTTGTTGGCATTCTTTGAGGAAGTGACATGTACTATGGATGAAGGAGAAGCAGTGGGTTTACTGTACGTGGATTTCCAGAAGGCATTTCATAAGATACCACGTTCAAGTTCATTGGAGAAAATAAAAGCTCATGGTGCTGAAGATTGGCAAGCTGGCAGGAAACAGAATAGGCATAAATGGATCATTTTCTGGTTAACAAGATGTAACAGGGTGTACTATTGGGACGAGTTGTAAAGCCTCCACTTTTTAAAACTCACATAAATGACTTGGATTTAAGTACCAAAGTTTTGTTAAATTTTCTGATGATGCCAAGAAAGGGAAAGTAAGTTTTGAAGAGAACAAAAGGAGCCTACAAGGAATGTAGAAAAGTCAATTGAGAGGGCAAAGATCCAGCAAATGGAGTGGAATGTGGGAAAAGTGAAACTATGTATTTGGCTGGTAGAGTTAAAAGGCATATTATCTGAATGGTGAGAGATTGCTGATCTATGAGATGCAGAGGGTTCTGGGTGTCCTAGTACAGGAATCGCTAAAGGTTAATGTGCAGGTGCAGCAAGTAGTTAGAAAAGATAATAGAATGTTATTGTTTATTGCCAAGGGACTTAATTATAAAAATAATGAGGTAATGCTTCAAGACATTGGTGAGACCACATTCAAAGTGCATTCAAAGAAGGTTTAGCAAACTGAATGACGTCATCTTTTCAGGAACGGTTGGACAGTCTTGGCTTGTATTTCAGTAGAGTAAGAGGTAATTTGATTGAAATGCATGGGAAGGAATTTTCCTCTTGTAAGAGAATCCAGAACTAGGGGTCACTGTTTGAAAATAAGAGATTGGCTATTTAAGACAAAAATGAGAATTTTTTTTCTCATAAAGGATCGTCTCTTCCTCAAAAGGCAGTGGAAGCAGATGTCTGACTATTTTTAAGGCAGAGGTATATAAATTCATGATAAGCAAGTTTATGGAAGGTTGTTGGGTCAGCAGAAATGTGATGTAATCAGGTGAAAGCAGAGTTATAGGTAGACAGGATAGTGAAGAAGGCATTTGGTACGCTTGCCTTTATTGGTCTGTGCATTGAGTATATGAGTTAGGAGATCATGTTGTGGCTGTACAGGACATTGGTTAGGCCACTTTTGGAATACTGCATTCAATTCTAGTCTCCCAGCTGTAGGAAAGAAGGTGTAATACTTGAAAGGGTTTAGAAAAGATTTACAAGGATTTTTCCAGGATTGAAGGGTTTGAGCCATAGGGAGAGACTGAATAGGCTGGGGCTATTTTCCCTGGAGTGTCGGAGGCTGAGGGGTGACCTTAGAGAAGTTTATAAAATCATGAGGGGCATGGGTAGGGTGAACAGCCAACGTCTTTTCCCCAAAGTAGGGACTCCAAAACTAGAGAGCATAGGTTTAAGGTGAGAGGGAAAAGATGCAAAAGGGACCTGAGGGGCAACTTTTTCTCGCGGAGGGTGGTGCATGTATAGAATGAGGAAATTGCGGAAGTTGGTAGAATGGCAACATTTCATATACCCATCCATATGTCTTTGAATAGGAATGGTTGAAAGGGATATGGGCCAAATGCTGGCAAATGGGAGTAGATTAATTTCGGATATCTGGTCAGCATGGACGAGTTGGACTGAAGGGCCTGTTTCCGTGCTGTACATCTCTATGACTCTAAGTCACAATTACACTGAACGATGGAGCAGGCTCAAAGGGACAAGTGGCCTATCCCCGTTTCTGATGAACATGTTTGAGAAATAAATTGCATGACAAAAAAGGATTTTTGAAAATTCTCAAACAAGCAGTAATTGCTGAAAGAATTAGATATGCCAATGCCACCCTAACATCGTTGGCCAGAGTTCATTTTTAGTCATAGGAAAATTGTTTGGCAGCAATTAAAACCTCTGGTGTTAAAATATCCTTGCACTGCAGTTCACAAGCCTGAACATTTGCTGGTGAATTAAGTGTGAATGATATAAATTCAAAAATTCTCATTATGTGTATTTAAAAGTTGAATATCTGAGCAAGATGACAGTGTAACAAGACCTTAAGTAGCTAGGCAATTTAGATGGTAATTTCCTGATCTCTGTTTAACTGTGAATGTACATGTGCAAGATGTTGCAGTCTGCTTTTAGTCTCATAAAAATTTGGCCTAGTTCGTCTTCACTCGTTATCAAGTGCACAGTAGTGTTGCCAAAACTATGCAGCTCAGTACTAAATTTTCTGCACACTCCAAGTGAAAGATCAGTTATTTTGCAGGTTCAATTCTACTTCTCCATTCTAATTTATCCTTGATAGGGAAAAGCATCGGACTTGACTAACTTCAGGAAGACTGAATAGAGGCATTTAATGGTAGAACTGCGGAGCGTGTGTCCAACAGTTTTTTAGAAGTCTGCGGAGGGCAGTCTCAATATTATCAGATTAATAAAATAAGGTATTCAGTTTTTTGGGTGCATCCTGAAATGAGGCCAATCTGTCTTAACCCAGTTTAGAAAACATGACTTAAAAATAATGGCCCTATCAACTTCATACTACACATCCTGATCTTGTATTGAAAAAAAATTATCTAGCCTTCTAACCAGCAATCCATCACATCCTCAAACTAAATCTTGGATCTCTTTACCTTTGCTTCCCTAAATAGATCTGTCAGCGCCATATAACTGGGTGGGTAATCTGTCCCTTTCTTCCTGCCAATGCCACCCTAACATCGTTTGCTAAGCAGGATGCATGACCAATCTAATTAGATATACATCTAATTAGACATACGCCACTGTTTTTCTCCCTTTCTCCAACAGCTTGCTTATAATTGAGGAAATTTGTCATGCTGGGGTATAATACAAGCTGGCATCTGGCACCAGTATTCTCGATAGCAATATTAATGGTCATGACACTTCATGGCCGTCAAACACACCATAGATATTTGCAGATTTCTGCCTTTTTGCATCTTATTCTTTAAGTCAAAAACAACAAACTTTATTTTCTACTTATTCGTTATTTCTCAGATATCAAAGCCATGAAGCTCATCTCCCTTAGCTTCAAGGTCATAAGAAACTGAAGTTGTAGTAGGAAATTTTGACCTCTCCATCGCTCTCTGCCATTCAGTGTGACAGATCTGTCTTAACTCCACTTTCCTGCCTGTCCATCATAATCTTAGACTCACTTCATTTTATTCAATCACATTAGGTGAGAGTCAGCAGAAAGGCCAGCATTTATTGCATATCCTTACCTTCCCTTCAGAAGATTGTAGTGAGCTGCAGGCTTGAACTGTTGCAGTCCATGTGGTGTAGATACTGTGCTGTTGGTGAGGGAATTCCAACATTTTGTCCCCGCGACAGTGAAGGAATCAAAATATAGTTCCAGGCTCAGGATGGCGTGTGTTTTTGCAAGTATTGCTGTTGTCTTTCTAGTTGGTAGAGATAGCAGATTTGGAAGATGCTGTCTAAGTTGCCCCTAGTTATTGCAGTACATCTTGTCGATGCTGCCACTGAATGTTGCTGATGGAAGGAGGATAATGTTGAAGGTGTTACTAACGGCACTAATGAAGCAGGCCGCTTTGTCTTGATGTTGGGCTTCTTGAGTTCTGTTGGATCTGCACCCATCTAGGCAGTGGAGAGTATTCTATCACACTTCTCACTTGCACCCAGTAGATGGTGGACATCTTGAGGATTCAGAAGGTGAGTTACTCTGCAGAGTTTGTAGGCTCTGAGCTACTTAAGAACCCACAGTGTTTATATGTCTGGTCCAATTCAGTTTCTAGTCCGTGATGACCCCAAAATGTTGATGGTCATGGATTCAGAAATGATAAGGCCAATGAATTTCAGGGGTGACATTTAGATATTTCCTTGTTGGTATGAATGTTACTCGCTACGTGTTAGCTCATGCCTAGATGTTGTCCATGTCTTACACATATGGACACAGACTCTTCGGTACGAAGGAGTCACGAATGGTGCTGAATATTGTGAAGTCTTGGCAAACATCATCACAAAAGAAGGAAGCATATGTCAGGTATAGACAACAGGGATCAAGTGAATCCCTAGAAAAGTTAGGGGCAGAAAGAATATATTCAAGAGGGAAGTCAGGAGGGCCTTAAGGGTACATGAGATAGCTTTGGCAGATAGGGCTAAGGAAAATCCAAAGGGATTCTACACAAATATATTAAGGACAAAAGGGTAACTAGGGAGAGAATAGGGCCCCTTAAAGGCCACCTGTGTGTGGAAACATAGTGAATGGGGGAGATACTAAATGAGTATTTCGAATCAGTGTTTACTGCGGAGAAGGATATAGAAGCTATAAAACTTAGGGAAACAATTAATGATAGCTTGAAAAGTGTCTAAATTACAGAAGAGGAGGTGCTGGATATCTGAAAATGCATAAAGGTGGATAAATCCCAGGGACGTGAACAGATATAACCTGAAGTTAGAGAAGAAATTGATGGGCACCTTGCTGAGATATTTGTATCATCGATAGCCACATGTGAGGCGCTGGAAGACAGGAGGTAAGGAAAGGTAGTAAGGAAAAGCCAGGGAACTATAGACTGGTGGGTAAGTTGTTGGGGGGAAGTTCTGAGGAAAAGGATTTGCATGTATTTGGAAAGGCAAGGTCTGGTTAGAGATCGTCAACATGGCTTCGTGCATATGAAATCGTGTCTCACTAACTTGACTGAGTTTTTTGAAGAAGTGGGGAAGAGGATTGACGAAATCAAAGTGGTGGACATTATCTATATGGGCTTGAGTCAAGCATTCAACAAGGTTCCACATGATCAACTCATTAGCAAGGTTAGATCAGATGGAATACAGGGAGAATGAGCCATTTGGATACAAAATTGGTTCGAAGGTAGGAGACAGAAGGTGGTGGAGGGTTGCTTTTCAGATCATAGGCCTGTGACAGCGGTGTGCTGCAAGGATCAGTGCTGGGTCCACTGCTTTTTGTCATTTACATCAATGATTTGGATGCAAATATAGGAGGTATGATTAGTAAGTTTGCTGTTGATACCAAAATTGGTGATGTAGTGGACACTGAAGAAGGTTATCTCATAGTACAATGGGACCTTGATCAGATGGGCCAATAGGCCAAGGAGTGGCAGATGAAGTTTGATTTAGATAAATGTGAGACCCCACATTTTGGTAGGGCAAGTCAGGGCAGGACTTATACACTTAATGGTAACATCCTGGGGAGCTTTGCTGAACAAAGAGATCTTGGAGTGCAGGTTCATTATTCATTGAAAGCGGAGTTGCAGGTAGACAGGATAGTGAAGATGATGTTTGGTCTGCTTGCCTTTATTGGTCAGTGCATAGGAGTTAGGATGTCACATTGCAGCTGTACTGGACATTGGTTAGACCACATTTGGAATACTACATTCAGTTCTGGTCTCCCCGCTACAGAAAAGATGTTGTGAAACTTGAAAGGGTTCAGAAAAGATTTACAATGATGTTGCCAGTGTTGGAGTGTTTGACGTACAGGGAGAGACTGAATAGGCTGGGGCTATTTTCCCTGGAGCGAGTGATGTTTAGGGGTGATCTTACAGAAGTTTATAAAATGATGAGGGGCATGGATAGGGTGAATAGCCAAAGTCTTTTCCCCAAGGTAGTAGAGTCCAAAACTGGAGGACATTGGCTTGAGGTGAAAGGGCGAAGGTACCGTACATCTCTATAACTCTCTGACCTTATGATGCAGAAGTAGTTGTTGATGAAGTAGCTGAATGAGGTTGGACTTCGGACACTACCTTGAAGAACTCCAGCCGTAATGTCCTATAGTTAAAATGATTAACCTCCAACAGGTAAAATCAGCTTCCTACATGATAGCAAGGCCCCAACTAATGTTTTCCCTTGATTGTCATTAACTCCTATTTTGCTGAGTCAAAAACTATCTTGGTATCAGAGGGAATCATCCTCACCTTGTCTTTGGAACTCAACTCCTTTATCACCATTTGAAACAAGGCTGAGTAGCCCGAGCAGAACCCAAACTGAGTATCAGGAAGCAGGTTATTACTGAGCTTCTGCTACTTGATAGCGCTATCAATGACGTTTTCCATTACTGATGATGTAGAGTAATAGGTTTTTGAGAAGATTTATAGCTGGGGTTGTGGAGGAGGTTATAGACTTTCTCGCTGAGCCGGTGGGTTTGATTGTAGATGTTTCATCACCCTGCTAGGTAACATTGTCAGTGCGCCTCCGGTGAAGCGTCGGTGTTCTGTCCCACTCGTTATTTATATGCTTCGGTTTGCTGGGGTGGTTGGATTTACTTCTGGTTCTGTTTTTCAGTGGTTTGTATATCGGGTCCAGTTCAATGTGTTTGTTGATGGAGTTCCGGTTGGAATGCCAGGCCTCCAGGAATTCTCTGTTTGGCTCGTGCTGTTACGGATGTGTTGTCCCAGTCAAATTTATGTCCTTCTTTGTCCGTGTGTATTGAGATCGGTGAGAATTGGTCGTGTCCCTTGGTGTTTAGTTGGGGTTCGTGTATCCCAATGTCAGTTTTTTTTTCCAGTTTGGCCTGTGTAATTTTTCTCACAGTCCTTTCAAAGTATTCTGTATGTAACATTAGTTTTATTGGTTGTGCATATGGGATCCTTTACATTCATCGGTAGCTGTGCAGGGTGGCTGTTGGTTTACAGCACTATTTACATCCACAAACATCGACCTAACTAAAGAGACAACTGCCACACTGCTGGACAAACCAAGAAGGCAGACACCCCACGACACCAACAGCAACAACAAGGACAACACCCTGAAACTGCTCGATCTGCGCCTCACAACCCACTTCACCTTCAACAACCGTATCTTCAAACAAATAACGGAACACCAGTGGGATCCCCAATATCAGGACTGATTGCAAAAGCAGCAATGCAAAGGTTAGAGTGAACAGCGCTCCCCACCATACAACCCAAACTCTGGGTCTGCTATGTAGATGACACCTTTTGTAATTATCAAAAGCACAAGACTAGAAGAAACCCACTAACACATAAACAACATCCTCACCGGAATAAAATTCACAAATGAAGAGAATAACCGACTACCCTTCCTAGACATAACGGTAAAACATACGAGCAACAGGGAACTCCAGATTAGTGTATACAGAAAGACCACCCATACGGCCCAGATACTTAATTACTCCAGCAACCACCCCGACACTCATAAACGGAGCTGCATCAGGACATTATTCAAATGAACCACAACATACCGCAGCAATCCGGAATTGTACAAAGCAGAACAGGAGCACTTATATGGAGTTTCTAAAAGGAATGGATACCCAAAAAGCACAATCCATCATTACCTCCGCGACAGACCACAACAAGAAGACACAACACGGGCAGACTCACTAATCACCCTACCATGCATCAGAGACATATCAGAGATGACCACAAGACGACTCAGACCCCTCGGTATCAGGGTAGCCCACACACCAACAACCACCCTGCAAAACCTACTGACAAATGTAAAGGATCCCATATCCTAGCCAATAAAACTAACGTAATATACAAAATAACATGCAAGGACTGTGAGAAACATTACATAGGCCAAACAGGAAGAAAACCGACAATAAGGATATATGAACACCAACTAGCCACCAATTTTCATTAGTGTCAATACACGCAGACAAAAAAGGACACAAATTCAATTGGGACAGCACCTCCATAATAGCATGAGCCAAACTGAGACATGCCAGGGAATTCCTAGAGGCCTGGCATTCCAACCAGAACTCCATCAACAAACAGATTGAACCCGATGTACAAACCACTGAAAAACAGAACAGTAAGTGATACCAGCCACTCCAGCAAACTGAGGCATATAAATACCAAGCAGGACAGAACACCAAAGCTTCACTGGAGGCTCAGTGATGATGTTACCTAGCAGGGTGACAAAACATCTGCAACCAAACCCACTGGCTCGGTGAGCACATCGACAACTTGATCTCGAATATTGAGGTCAAATAGCCATGCTGAGTTCAGCTACAAGATCAGGTGAGTCAAGGGTAAGTGATGCCTTATCTCCTTTCCTGTACTGACCAAAATGGAATCTGCTGGAAAAGGGGAGCACTTTCAAATTCTGGATCCCCACCACCATTTCAGAAGTTCTTGATCTTTGAGACCCTTTCTCCACTCATTTTCCTAACTGTCTTTGAGTCATCAGCTAATTTAGCTACCATATCCTTAGTTACTTTATCCAAGTCATTTATGTAGATTGTGGCACCTTATCAAGTACCTTTTGGAAATACAAACAGACCCCATTACATGGTCCCCGTCATCCAAGTTACTTGTTGCATTCTCAAAGAAATCTAATAATTTAAGCAAACACAATTTCCCTTTTACAAAGCTATGCTAATACTGCCTGTTTATATAATTATTTTCTAAGTGCCCTGCTATTACTGTCTTAGTAATGGATTCAAGTATTTGAATTAGGCTAACTGGCCTATTGTTTCCTGATTTCTGTGTTCCTCATTCTTTGAATAGCGGTGTCACATTTGCACATTTCCAATCCAAGTGAACTTTCCAGATTCCAGAGAATTTTGATAGATTGCAATAATTGCGTCTCCAATCTCTGCAGCTACTTCTTTTAAGACCCAAAGTCTGCCTGTGTTCTTTAAATGCTTGTGTTGTCCCACTGTTTCTTCTCTGATTTATTCGTTAATCCTCTCACCATTGCCTGACAGCTTCCTGTTGGGTTTCCTCTTCAAACTCTCGGCACTGTTACTGCTTTGCCTATAATCAACAGGTTTTTAAACAAATATTAAAATATTTGATTAAATGTGTATTGATTCAATTATAACAAGTTAAATTACCTTTAGAAAATTTCTTGACACTATTTTGAAGTAGGGCTTGAGAGTTCTTCCTGAGAGAGCCTTGCCCAACCAATCACATTTAAGAAAACTCAAAGTGATTAATCATTATCTCACTGTTGTTTGAGGAACTTTGCACAAATTGGCTACTGTTGTTTCCTACATTGCAATAATATTATTTTGAAGTGTGTTATTGGCCGTAAAGTACTTCGAGACACCATGTATGGATGCAAGTCTTTGCCTCAAGGGTCAGTCTCAGGACGATAAGTAAGAGTAGGCCAAATGGCCCCTTGAAAGTTTTCCCCCATTCAGTAAAACGTTGGCTGAACATATGCATTAATGCCACTTTCCTGTCCTATTCCAATATCCCTTGATTCACATTATGCCCGAAAAATTATTTATTTCATTCTTAATGTGGAGTATCAACAACTTTATAGGATAAGAGACCTGCAGAGATTCTCAACCTCATCTCAGTACTAAGAATATGGCCCCTAGTACTAGACTGCCATGTTTCCTCATTGGATGTCCCCCTCTTCCCAGCAATCAATTTCTTAAACTTGCAATGTATGTTGTTTTAAAGCAAGGATATCCTTCATTACAAAAGGGGACCAAACTGTACAGATGAGATCTCACATCACCCCTACATAATCACAGCAAGACAGCCACTTGTACTCCAAACCTTTTGAAGTAAAGGTTGACCTACAGTTTGCCTTCATAATTGCTTGCTATGACTGCATATTAATTTTCTGTGTTTTGTGTTCAAGCACCCCAGCTCTCTGTATACGAACATTTATAGTTTACTACCTTTTCAAGAACTAATTTCACAATTGCCTACATTGTACTCCATCTACCACCATCAAAATCTACATTTTTTTAATTCATTCACGGGATGAGGGCGTCGGTGGCTAGGCAGCGTTTATTGCCCATCCCTGATTGCCCAGAGGGCAGCCCAGTGTCACCCACATTGCTGTGGGTCTAGAGTCACAAGTAGGACAGACCAGGTGAGGATGACAGTTTCCTTCCCTGAAGGACTTTAGTGAACCAGATGGGTTTTTCCAACAATCGACAATGGATTCATGGCCATCATTAGATTCTTAATTCCAGATATTTTTATTGAATTCAAATTCTACCATCTGCCATGGTGGGATTTGCACCCGGGTCCCCAGAACGTAATCTGGGGGGCTCTGGATTTACAGTCCAGCAATAATACCATTAGGCCACTGCCTCCCCAGCCTTTTTGCAGCCTGTTTATGTTCCCCTCGCAGCTTACTTTTCCACTTGGCATTATCACCCAGTCATTGGATTAAATTGTATATAGTAGAGGGAAAATCTCTGGTGTATTGATATCTTGTAGTGTAGGCTACCCGTAAGTTGTGCTGGCAATCACTAATCTGAAGCTTCCAGCCACTAGGCAGAGCTGGCTACAGCTAGGTATCGTGGTAATCGGCAGCCAACATTACATTTGCGTGCCCAGTGTATCAGAAGCGCATTGATTTGAATGTTCTTTGCAGTATACTTGTTAATTTTCAGACCTTTAACACAAATAGCATCTCTGCCTCTTGAAGTCAAAATTTGCATTGGAAATCTGGAACCCACTTATCCAAGAAGGCGTTGATAAAATTTTTTTTTTTTTTGCTACGTAAGTGTATTAGGAGCTATAACTAGATAGGGAAGTAGATTAGAGCATGCAGCAGGCATAATATAATTGAATGATGGGCCAGCATCAAGGAGCTGGATTATTACCTGAGTCACGTGTGACTTGGCAAAGGATACATAAGATTAGTGAAAAGAAGACATGATTCAAAGACTGGTATAGGAGAAATTAGTTACGGTTTGTGGGGCTCTGGTATCAGTACCTGAGAAAGTGGGGGCTGTAACTTTGGGGCAGTCTGCACGTGAACCTGCACTGGGATCAGTGTTCTAGCAAACTGTATAACTAGGCAGGTAGAGTGGGCTACAAATTAAACAGTGAGGGTGAGGAATCAAGCTTGGATATATGTAGCAAATCAAAAGGTAGAGTCAAAACACAAAAGCAAAATAATAATGTGGAAAAGGAAGGTCAACAAATGACAGAAAGTGACAGAGGAAGTGGGTGTAAGAATATACCAACAGTCAAGACTACATCTACAAAGTTAACAAAAAGACAAAAAATGACATGCTCTGTATCTGCATGTGCCTATCATTCATATCAAAGTCAATGAAATGGTAGCATACACTGAAACTAACAAATATGATTTGGTAGCCATTATGGAAGAGCGGCTGTGTGGTGACCAGGATTGTGTCCTGAATATTGAGGGGCACATGACATTCAAGAAGAATAGGAAAGTCAATAAAGGTGGAGGAGTAGCTCCGTTAATCAAGGATGGCATTCGTGCAGTGGTAAAGAGGACCTTGGTTCAGGAGGTCGGGATTTAGAATTGGTTTATAGGAGAAAGAAGCCACTAGTAGGGTTTTACTGGTCTACAGCCCTCCCTTATAGGATGAAGTATACAGAAGAAAATATTGGGTGCTTGTGATAAAGGATTTGTAATAATCATGGGTGATTTTAATCTTCATATAACTGGAAAAATTGGATTGGCATTGTGGCCTGGATAAGGAGTTCATACTTTTCAGAGGGTTTCTTACAGCAACACATTCTGGAACCGACCAGACAAGATGAATTAACAATCTCCGAGTAAGGATACCCCTAGGTCAAGTTTTCAGTTTGACAAGGAGATGAGTGGGTCCAACTCTTTTCAAGATATATAAGGACAACTTTGTGGGCATGATGGCTGAGCTAGCTGAAGTGAACTTTTTTTTTTCTTTATTCATTGGATAGGGGCATCGCTGACCAGGCAGCTTTCATTGCCCATCCCTGATTGCCCAGAGGGCAGTTTAGAGTCACCCACATTGCTATGGGTCTAGAGTTACATGTAGGCCAGACCAGGTAAAGATGGCAGTTTCCTTCCCTAAAGGACATGAGTGAACCAGATGGGTTTTTCCGACAATCGACAGTGGATTCATGGTCATCGTTAGATTGTTAATTGCAGATTTTTTTTTGTATTGAATTCAAATTCCACCATCTGCCATCGTGGGATTCGAACTAGGGTCCCCAGAACGTTATCTGCGGGTCTCTGGATTAACAGTCCAGAGATAATACCACTAGGCCATTGCCTTCCCACGCAACTGGAAAACTAGGCTGGGAATAGATAAATGGAGAAGCAATGCCAAACATTTAAGTCTTAAAAGAGGTGGTTAATGAGGTGGTAAATTAGTTTAATTCTTTAAGTCATGAAGGGAGGTGGCTGGACACTTAAAGGCCAGATAGCTTGACTTGTGTCATGGTGGAACTATTAGAATTGATCATTAAGGAGATTACAACTGGGCACTTAGAAAAACCCAAGGTAATCAGGAAGAGTCAGCATGGTTCTGTGAAAGGGAAATTATGTTCAACTCAATTTATTGGAGGTATTTCAAGGAGTAATATGTGCTGTGGATAAAGGGAAGCCTGTAGATGTATTGTCCTTTGATTTCCAGCGGGGATTTGACAAGGTGTCACATGAAAGGTTATTACTCAAAGTAAGAGCTAACAATGTAGCAGATAACATATTAGGAAGAAAAGGTCTGGCTGGCACAGAACTGAATGTATACATAAACAGGCCTTTCAGGTCTGGGCTGGTATCTCAGCTTTTAACTCTAACCTTAACTGTCATGAACTCTCACCTCTACTCAAAACCAATTTGTAATAACTACTAGGCATGGAAGTGTTAGTGAATATGACCATCAAATTCAGCTTTCACTCTCATTGGCAGACATCAGGTATACTCCAACATGATTTAGAAGACATTTTTCTGACTAGACATATCTAGATTTAGTTAGTACCCCCCAAACCAAAAAAAAAAGCACGTTTTTCCTGACTGGAAACCTAAAGCCACACTGCCAGCCTGTCCATTTGCTTTATGTATTTGAGCTTTTGCTAAGAGGGACTGCAGTGCTTTCATACCATTTTTATATCACTGTTGTCCTCTTCGTTTGTGGAGAAAAAACTAAAAAATATACCTAATCTTGAAATTCAAGTTATTTGACTTATATTTAAACAGCAAGAGTATGATCTTTTCCCCACAGTGAAACAGCTATCGTGATATTTTCTAATTTGATGCATCTTACCATGGCTGTGTATTCCCTTCAACAGCCAGTCAGTCTTCGCTGAATGAAGCAGAGCGACCACCAGTGACCGCAGTTAATCAGCTGACAGAGGCCAGTGCAGGAACAAGTTCTGATTGGCCCTTGGAGAATGCAAGTGGCAACTCCTCCTCCTCTGCACAACAGACGGATATGAGCCCTCCAGCATCAGGAGCCAGCGCTGCTACTACTGGTAGGTTACAAGCCAGTATCTGAGCATTGTCAGCATAGAATTCAGGCAGCCATCTGGGTGCAGACATTCAACTCTCGGCGGGAGGTAGTGTGACTCAACCTGCTGACGCAGCAAGGAGGAGCTCATGAGATTAGATTTTGTTGCACTCTCGCAGGGCAGAGTCATCGTGACTTGGATTTTGAAGTCGGTTTATAATGCATCATCAAAAGTTCTGATGCCATAAACAAAGCTTTAAAGGAAGCTCAAGTATATTGTAAAATGTAATTGCTGTCTGTATGGCTGACACAAAAACCTGTTTTCTAAGTTAGCTTATTTATGTATATGATTGAAACTCAGTCCAAGTTTGAACTGAAATAGGCTGCATGTCACATAAACAAATGGACTTATCCTTTAGTAAAGAGTGGCCTAATTCCTATTATTTTGAAAACTTTTATTTTCTGATAAGGGAGAAAATTGCTGCTGTGTTTCTTTATATTCCAATACGTAACAATCCAATTATATTTACAGAAATTTCTAATGGAATAATAGATAATAGAAATTAGATTGGAAAACTATCCATAATATTTCTAAAATATTGAAGGTGTACTGAAAATGTTAATGTATGCGCAGAGGGTGATATATGCCAGAAACTTTGCTGTGTAAGGCAAATTACTGTCAGCATAGATACATTACTCTGCATGTTTCTAGTCAATGAGTTCAACTTGATTTTTGCTCAATCTTTCTTCAGCTTTACTTGTCAATTATTTGATTGCTAGAAGTGTTATCCTAGGTAATTAGTGAATAAAGTAGACCAAATCCTGAGAGACAACGCTGTTCCTTTAGTGTGAATATATTCTGCCCGTGCAGGCTTTTCATAATAACTCTTAACATACGCCAAGTAGAAGCAAAGTGTGAATAACATATGAAAGTATAGTTCATAAAGTTTTTAACTGTTTTTGTTAATGCAGAAGCTGATTGAAAATGGTGACTGAAGAGAAGATAAACTGTCAGAAAATTCAGTTTACTGATACAACACAAAAGTTGGCAGTAGAAGTTTGAATTTTTAAATTTAATGAATTATTCCTCTGTATGCTGTTCGTAGTTTATTTCAGTTGGAATCACATCTCAAAGTTATTAAAGTTTCAAATTGCACAAGGACTTTACGAATACCCTGTGTCCATACCAAACAGCATAGCAGTAAAGGTCCAGATCTGTCGTGTAGTAAAATCAACCAAGGTTTGTGTACTAGATCAGTACACAGTAGCTCCTGATGAAAACTCTATATAAATGGATGTTGGAGGAGGACACAACTGCGTCAGTGTAGTACCTCCCCAGTATCAGGTAGACCATTGGTGGCACCCTAACTTTGGTCAGTGGCTTGAGGAACGGACAGTTGAAAAACGAAGTGAATTCAAACAAAAAGAGCAACGGTGGGTGTGACAATTTGAGAAGATTATTTTGGCTACTGCGGTCAGCAGCTCCAGTATATCCTCGTTTCCACAGGCATACAAGTTACTTGTGTTTTTCAAATCATAGATCATTAGTCAGTAATAAAGCTATTCTCTTGTCATGGATAGCTTAATTAATTTAATATTAGCCTGTTAGTAAAGTAAATTCCCTTATCCAACCAAACATGTCTCTTGCATCAGGTTTTGAGATGAATCCTCAAGTCCTAATAACAAATCTTCACATCTGACAAGAAAGAGAAAAGGAAAAATCTTTGTTTCTCTCATGTTTGGAGAAACTCGCCAAGCCTGTTAATCAGAATGTTTCTAAGAGCAATTATCTTCTAATTAATCTTAAGGTGAATTTATTGGCAATAACAATTTTAGCCCTTAAAAGAATAGGTTTGACTTTGTGTAGCTTTCCCTTCGTAGCAAGATACCTAAACAGTATCTGTAACAAGGTACAAGCAGACGTTAGCCTAGAGGAGATTATAGAGTGAACATGGGATGATTTGTAAACCAGGATGATCATTTTATTATCAGCATACTGAGGGATCCAAAGCCAGTGAAGGTTGACAAGAACACAGATGAATGATACAGAGAATGCAAGTGGCAGAATTCCAGATGAAATCAGAGTTCTCAACCCCTTTTTTTCTAACTCTGGAAATATTTTTTAAAGAACTTTTATTTACCTTTAGTCTTCATCTTCTAGGCTCCATTTAATGGCTGGTGAACATTTTTTAAAAATTAGACTTCCAGACAATCTAAAACTCTCAAGAGTAGACACATTTAAACAAAAAAAAACACTAACCAGCAAGCAGCTTTATAAAACATGCAAACTTGGCAGCCTCCAAGTCCTCTGGGTTTGTCCACAGCATAGTAAAGATAAGGCCAATTCAGTTCTGTAAAAATGTCATATCGGACTCGAAATGTTAATTCTCTCCAAAGACGCTGACAGACCTGCTGAGCTGCTTCAGCATTGTCTATGTTTGTTTCAGGCCAGTTTAATATGTCTGAGACCATGTTTGCCAATTTTCATTGCCTAATGTAAAAAGACTGGCCCATGTGTTTTTTTTTCCCTCCTCGTTATTTTCAAGGAATGTACTAAGCTCAACTGAGTGGCCAAACACTCTGTTGCTAGGTCTGTACTTAAGTCACTTTTGAGCTGACAAGCAAAGGTTATCTAAATACTGATGACGTTGTCCCCTCTGATTTTTCCTTTGTAACAAATGCATTTTATTTTTGTTTTCCCTGTCTGTAATTGGATAGTTGAAATGAGTATTAGAAGCACAATGGCATTGTATAAACAGAGCTGTGAAGGGAATAGTTATATAAATATATTTGGATGATTCACATGTAACTCTTTTGTCCTTTTTATGAGATTATAACCACGCTTAATCATTTTGCACAGCTGCTGCACAAAACAGCATGAGTTATTAACCCAATTTATATAAAGATTGCAAAAACCTACATGAGTATTTTCATGTGAGTTGTAAAGCATCACACACATCAGTTTGATTTCCTTCAGTGTCTCTCCTTTGGCCCTTGGGCAGCTGCAATTTATTTTTTTAATAAAGTTTTAAAATTTAATATACAATACATGTAGTTCTCCCAATGTTCTCTTCCTGCAAACGTGACAATTTTCTGTCATTTTTATGCTATTTGCCTCAGTTCTGCTTAATGTTATTGGTTCTAGCCCTATTTTCCATGCTTTATTAGTTTGCTCTGAGCCCACATCTCAATTTGTCAAAAGGCAATTCCTCTTTGCTCTGCAGTAATATAGAAGGCTAGATGTGTTGCAACGACGTTTTTTCAATAGTCAGAAAACGTATGACTTTCCCTCTCTGTGTTTCATTATTGTCTCCAAAACCTAAAAAACTCAATGAGAACATTAAAACGTTAAAATAGTTTCAAATCACCAGGTAGAAACTTTACTGTAGCTATTTCTCAGAACTGGTGAAGTTGGGATAGGGAAGCAGAGTTCACACAGCTAACCTAATGCTAAGCTTTTTAATCAAAATTTGTGCACCAAAACTGGTTCTCAGCTGAGAATTTGTTTGGGAATTTGTTGCTATGGATGGGAGTTGAGTGAGATTTTTGAGCACTCTAGCCCAATCCGGAGTATCTTTTTTATGAATGGTAGGCTAAATTCAGGTGCCGAAATCCAGGCCCTATTTCTGATAGGTGCATTTTTTGCCAGTAGAGGAAAGTGGATGGTCATGAAAATGGTGAAAAACCAAATTCAGCAGATCTATTTGAATTTTGTGCCAAGTTCACACAGGTCCCAGTTATGCTATTCTATGGGCCCTAATTCGCAATGAGTCGCTAATTGATGTTAAAGACATAAGTACTCTCAAAGGTGGGTATGGTCTGTTACAGTGTCATAATCTGAAATTGCTTCTACTCCCTGTTCTTTAAACATGAAAAGGGAAGGCTGTAGCTATCTGTGAGAAAAATTTAAAAATCATCTGCTGGTCTGCTTTAATTGACCATCAGGAGTTGATTCGGAAAACATATTGCATTCCATTTGTTCAGTTTAAATAGAAGTCTTTGTTCACAAGGTTATTATTATGTCACTATGAATATTTTGTTGGGTTTCAAAAGGCTTCTAGTTCATAGTTTAAGTGAAAATTTAAAGAAGCTCTTAAAAGATTTAGCTGTCTTTGAGGCTTCTTGACAGAAGTATGCATTTGGAAGAGCTTAACCACTTTGAATAAGTTTCGTGGATGAGAGTCTTTTCACTTTTGAGGTGTATGAATGAAAACTACATTAGGTAATAATATTTTTTTAATCCCCACATGATGTCTGAATTTGCCCATGCTGGGTGAGTGAGTAGGTATTGAAATGGCATAGCGATTTGCAGTGTCAGGCTTTAGCATGGATCTCAATGGAAGCTTGGTTTAGCAGAAAGTCAGTGCACACCATGTCATCTCTTTTGATATTTACTCAACTTCCTTTTGAAGACTATATTTAAAGCTGTTTCCATGGCTCTTTGAGCCTGGCGTGCTCCAGGAGAGCTGGTTACATGGAATTATGTAGAACCTGGAGGTGGCATGGGTTTGAGTCAGGGCCATAGGGCAACAATTGCAGGAGGTAAAGGCTGGATGGTCTAACATCTTCTAAAACAACTGGGAACTAAGTCCCAGAGAACTGCCCCATAACCGCCCAGAATCCATTTCTGGGGATGGTAGGCCCGACTCTAACCTGCCCCCAACTCGCCTGGAATACAAATTGGGTTTAACGGGGCCCTTTAAACCAAGGCTAGTCTGCTTAGTCGGGAAATTTCACTTCGCAAGCTACCTACCTCGGTAGCAAAAACCTAACTCATTATCTTTGTTTTGATGTATTTGCAGCCCCTTAAATTTTACCAGAACTTGTTTTCTTAACCGCACTACCACAACTAATCCACTCCAACGCTGCCAAATCCCAGTCCACTCCAAAGCTAAACTTTATTGAATAAACTTACCCCACTATATTCACATTGCAAGTACTTCTTTAAAAGCCTCCACATCACTTTATACAGTGCCCAGCAATGCTCATTCCACTCATTCAACGCTACTTGAGTTATCCCTATACCAAGCATCCTTTCCCACCCCAAAGTGTCTGCTCATGTTCCAGAGAATGTTGCTGCAGATCCATTACTGTCACACTGCACAGCCCCTACTATTGGCATCACCTACAATCAGCACTAAAATGTTTGTGTATTAGAATCGCTAAAACTAGATTGTTTAGTCTAATTGGTTATGCTGTCAATAAGCTTCTTCCCACTACACTTAAACTAACCCTATTAACATATCTTTCTATTACTGCCTCCTTCGTGCACTTAAGTGGAAGTTGGATAAACACTTTTCTCCTTCATATGTCTATATCATTCTCTTTTGATGTGTGGTATTAAATTGGTATCTGCAGTTGTGAGTTTGCTGTAGTAAAGCTAGTTACCCAGAATTATGCAGCTTAAAACAGGTTATTTGGCCCAACGTGTCCAGGCTTGTGTCCACAGTCCACTTCAGTTTTTTCCCCATTCTTCTTAATCTAACTTTATCATTAAAGTCCTCAGTTCCCTTTCCCCTCTCATGCTTCCATATAAATGCATTATGTTATTCAACTCAGCTATTTCCTATAGTTCTAAGTTATTGCCACTTTGTAGGTTAAGAAGTTTCTCCTAAATGTGGGTGCAGTTGACAAGGCTAACATTTATTGCCTGTCCCTAATTGCTCTTAAAAAGGGTACACTTTCTGTAAAGTGAAGCTCTTGAATGGTATCACCGAATATTCCTTGGGCAGTCTGACCACAGAGTAGATCTCTGCTCTGTCGATGTGAAAGTGCAGAAATTCGAGCAGACCTACCTGTGTTTTCTCCAGACTGCTCTAGTCAACATTAGCTCCGAGCGAGTCGTCATAATGATCCCGTCCACCCTTACAGCTGCTCGCTGCATTCCTGCAGTTTGTCCTTCAGTTGTGCAATTTGTCTCTTTAAACTGGTGATGTAATTATGACGTTGTTGCTCACATTCCTCAAGCAGCATTTGGAAGTTACCCTTATCAGTTGTGCCACTCACCCTAGGCAGAATGGACTGGCCATCTTCCACCTTTGGAGTGCATGCCAACATGTACAACAAGGAAACTATGCAACACAGTAGAACCAATACCGTAGCAAGTTGCCAAATCCATGTTGGCATTCTTCTCCGCATCATTCTTAAGGGTGACGGTGATCCTTGAAATGCTAAAGTCCTTGAGACGAGGCAGCCTTAAGGTGCAAGTTCCAGATTTTTAATACAATAACAGTGAAGGAATAGCCGTGCATTCTGAAGTCATGGTGGATAGATTGGAGGGAAACTTAGAGCTGGTGAAGTTTTGGGGTGCCTGCTTTCTCAACAGTAGGGATAATGAATTTCAGAGGGTGCAGTCAATGAAACCTTAGTGAGTTGCTGCAGTGTATCTTGTAGATGGTGCAGTGGTGGCAGAGAAAATAAATATCTAGGGTGATGAATGAGGTATCTTTGAAGGGGATTGCTCTTGCCTGCATGATTTGGTTATCTTGTGTTGTTGGAGTTGCGCACATCCAAGCAGGTGGACAGTATTGCATCACTCTCCTGACTTGTGCCTTACGGATGGTGGATAGGCTTTTGGATGAGTGAGTGAATTATTTGCCTCAGAATCCACAGTTAGCCCCTCGCTCTTATGGCCTCAGTATTATGTACCTAGTTTCATCAAGTGTCTGGTTAATTTTCAATGCCCAGGATGTAGGCAATGGCAGTACCTTTCATTGCATGTCAATGGGAGGTAGATACATACAGAGATGGTCATTGCTCATACTTGCATGGTAGGGGTGTTACCTGCCAGTTATCATCCTAAATCTGAATATTGTCTAAGCCCTTCTGCATGAACAGAAGCCACTTCGTTACTTGAACAGTTGTAAATATGACAGAACAGAAAATATCTCCACTTCTGACCTTTTGTGACAGCAAAGGTCATGAATGAAGGAGCTGAAAATGGTTGAGCTGCAGAACTCCCCTTGTTGAAATGATGGGTGTCCAATAACTCAACCACTTTACTTTGTGCTAAGTATGATTCCAGCCAAAGAGGAGAAATTCCTTGATTTCCATTATACTCCTCCTCATACAAAACATTCAAACACCAGAAATCCCTGTGCTGCTTCATCACGAGTACGCCTTTCACTTCTCTCACTCCAATAGTATCTCTTCAACTATTCACTGCCCTTTCTTGGTTACTCCTTACTCACTGTCACTGCTTGCAGAACAACTCTCTGTTTGCAAACAACTGTTTCCCTCATTCATTGTGCTTCAGGTGCAGCACGTTATTCAAATTATGAAGAAAGGCATGAGAATAACTCCCATAAAGCTTTATTTGCATGGAACTGATAAGCTTTTTTCACATAGAAAAAGTAAGATTGGCAGTAAGGCAGAATTGCACAGAGGTCACTTTTTCTCTGATTTATGCAGTCATTATCATTGCCTGTATTGTATTTTAGCAAGATCTGTGCATTCTGCTCCTGAGAGATAGAAACTCCACCCTGAGCTTCAAGAAATGAGTGATGTATGGAATATGAACTTCTCTTACTCCATTCTCATTCTCCCATACTGAACTTCCATGCCCCCCTCTAGCTGTTACTCGCCTCTTACTGCCTCCTATACTAGGTTGCCAAGGTATATCACTTCCAGGAAGTGTCCTGAATTTCCATGTTGATCTTCTCAAGTTAAATGAAAGCAAATCATAACTAATGAGTAGCTTCGCTCACTCAAACTTCTTTACCTACATCAAAAGCAGGAAAGAAACTGAAGGACTGACAAGCCCTTAAGGAATTACCTAGCAATCCTGACAGAACAGTTAAATGAATCTATCAATAAAAAGTCAATTTCAAACACTTTTCATTCCGTTTTTCTCTCAGTAAATATGAAGATTTTCTTGTCAGACGTAAGTTTTCAAACAAAATTTTATCAATTATAAATTTCACAATAATGATTATATTTACTCATTCAATTGTCTTCTGTGTCTTTTAGTTCCTTCTTGAAACCTTTTGCTTCAAAGCCTCAGTCTGTCTTGGAATCCTAGACTTTGAGCGGACATTATTTTCCAGACCAGGTGAAAGGAGTCACCAGCCAAATCTGCGGATTCTGAGCATGTTCAGAATTTCCCAGAATGCATCAGTAGGCTTCTCTTGCTTCCAAGAAGAATGATGTCTGCCTATATCCTGTGGGTTTCTTTGGCTCACCTGAGGAGTATCGAAATATCACTGGAAATTGAACTTGCACAGTTTTATTTCAAATATTGAGCGTTTGAAATAATTACTATGCCTTTAACTATTATTAACTGCCCAATTATTATCTGGTGTGAGACAACATCTGTGGTTAGCAGCATCTCTGTTTTCTTTTGTTTTACTGTGCAAAATAAAGAATCTTTATCAGAAATAGATTTCTTTTTCTCAATGGAAAAAGTGCTATTTGTTTATTTTTCCACCTGATTTAAACCCAGCTGTGAGGTGGCTTTGAACAGCGAATTTAATATCGACTCTACAAAAGCACATAATTCTTGTTATTAATTCTAATAACCCCATCTGCATCCGAGTGTGGTACCAATTTACACCAAGTTAGAAGCACAAGAATTTTTTTCTATGGCGTTTGTCAGTACATTTCAGCCACAACTGGACAAAAATAGGGTAAAATCAACACAGTGTGGAGCTGGAGGAACACAGCAAGTCAGACAGCATCAGAGGAGCAGGAAAGGCAACATTTCAGGTTTACACTCTTCGACCTGATGAAGGGTGTAAACCTGAACTGTTGCCTTTCCTGCTCCTCTGCTGCCTGACCTGCTGTGTTCCTCCAGTTCCACACTGTATCGACTCTGACTCCAGCATCTGTAGTTCTTGCTATCCACTAGGGTAAAATTATCTACCTTAAAGATGTTATGCTACCTGTAGTATATTGTTAGGAGTTCAGATGGCTGTTTAAAGATACTTTAACAATATAATTAATTCTGTTGGAATATTCCCCAAATGTGCAAATAAACATTTATAAACAAATAAACTCCTTAATTAAACTCCTTCAGTAACAGTTCTTCTGTACTTGGGCACAGTATCAAGCCAGTGACACTTGTCACTAACCATAACTTAAGTCTTGTGAAATCTCTGGCAAGAATTTCATCTCCTCTGGTCTTGTTGTTGTACTGCACCTAACTGAAGTATTCTGTACTGGACATTTTCAGCGTAGGTGTGAAGTGATGACACCAGGCTGCAAGCAGCCAATTGAAGGATTTTCACTGATCCCCCGCTTCACCACTACAACAGGAAATTAAAATGTTTTTTTAAAGCATAGAGCAGTTTAAAGAATGCAACATGCAGTGTGAACGTATTTGCTAAAAATTCTGATTTTTCAGTTTTTTTTAAGATGAAGCATAAAACAAACTACTAATCGTTTATCAGCATTTCACAATCTACAAAATTAATTTTTCAGTGTCCATCATCTAATTTTATTAATCATATTGTTGTCAAAACACAACAGCAACTAACTGAACAAGGTGTAACTATTAAATGCTTTTCAACAACAATTTGGGGCAGAAAAATTGATATTCTCTTTGATTTCAGTGATTGCCTGTTCCGAGATAGCCACAGTGCAGTCTGTGACCATAATTCTAGGATTTCCATGTTAATCTGTCAATATCTTGATGTTGCTGTCATTTTCAGAGGATAATGACTGCAAATGCTGACTGTTCAATGTCAAACAACACCTGCCCTCCCCCAAAATCCAGTACAGTATTTATTTTCTCAACTCAACAAAAGGAGTTAACGTTATTGAACAATTAGTTTGCGTGCATAGGAGTTGAGTATCTGGAGATCAACTCATCTTCACATCCCAACCCGAAACGTCAACTTTCCTGCTCCTTTGATGCTGCCTGGCCTGCTGTGTTCCTCCAGCTCTACACTGTGTTATCTCGTCTTTATGTGCATCTGTTTTCTTAAGCCATTGTGAGCGCCATAAGATTTCATGAAGGTATGCAAGGATATGCTACTTTCCATCCAGTAAACACTTCTTGTAAATGGAGATCTTGGGAGGCTCTAACGACATTCTATGAAGATAGGTAGGGAAACAGCAGGCCTGTTAAGTGGTCTAGTTACATAAATCTCCCAAAGAATTTTCACAGACATGGTGGCTGAATGGTGGTGTACAGTTCCAAACAATTGGAGTGGACTTGGGATGTGTAGATGCCTGCATCTCAGCCACTTCTTGTTTTGCTTTTTCCTAACTTTGTATTGTATCAGATGTTGATTGTCACTTCTGTTGTTCAAGTTGCTTTGATCAAAAGGATCACTGTGAATTGCAGACCATCTCAATGAACACTATAATTAGTATTTCCCACTGTCCCTGGAAAAACTTTAGAACAATACAGCACTGCCTGGACAGTGTCCTTCACACACGAATAATCAGACCATTGGCTACCTGATATATGTTCTGCTCTTCTTCCATTATTAGGGGAAACCAGGTTCAAATACAGGTAGAACGTTGCTGTAACTGCAGGTATACCTAGCTGATCTCCTTTGATTTTGGTCATGAAAAAGCTGAGCATGCACTCCTTTCCAATCATGGAATTTATAGCACGGAAACTAACAATTTGGTCTAGCTAGTTTATACAATGTTTATGTTCCACTCAAGTTTTTTCTCACTTTCCTTCTGAGTTGTAAGTGATATGTTTTAATTATTTGTTGATGGAATATGGATGTGTGTATTGCTTGCTGGGCCAGCATTTACTGCCCATCCCTAATTCCCCTTGAGAAGGTGGTGGTGAGTTCCCTTCTTAAACCTGCAGTCAATACGCTGTAGGTAAACCCACAATGCTATTAGGCAGAGCATTCTAGGGTTTTGACTCAATGTTAGTGAAACAGCTCTGCCATGGTTCCCAGTCAGCAAAGCCAGTCAAAGAAAAGCTGGTGCTGCCAACCCAGAAGCATACAGGTCAGGTAAAACAGAAAAAGAACGCTAATGATAGTCACAAAATAAACTTAATAATGGAAAAATTGAGTTCAGTTAGCTTTATTGTTACATGTACTCAAATGAGTATGGTGACAAGTTTACAAGTCGCCACATTACAGTGCTATCTTAGGTACAAAGGTACCTAGGTACAGATACTTAAGATTAAATCTTAGGGGGGACAAAAAAAAGCAAAGAAATGAAAAGCCCAACACTACAGATCATAGGATCAGTAATAGTAGCGCAGAACAACACTCATTCCAGTCCTGTCCACACCGGCTCCTAGCCTTCAGCAACTGAGAGGGAGAACACCACTGCCTCAGCCGGACCCACCAGTGTAGAAGTCGCCACACTTTAGGTGCCATCTCTTTGCCGGTGGGCTCACTTCACTGACCCTGCTGAACCCTGCTGCCACCTCACTGATAACCAGAAGTCCCTGCTCCAGTTCTACCGCGACCACAACCATGTGTCCCTGGCCACACTGCTGCCTCGATGACACCAGGAGATCCCGCTCTGAGCCCACTGCAACCAGAAGCCCTTGGCTCTGCTGCCAGGCCAAGCCGCTGCTGCACCAAGAGTGCCACTTCAGCTGCAGATGGCACCTTGCCGGTGCCCGTAATAGCCGGAGGAGCTATGCCGCCGCTTCTGCCGGCCCCAAACACCCTGAGGATGTCCTTGCTGCTGCTGCCGCCATCTCCACCTCCAATCACCAGGGAAAAAAGCAGAAAGAAAAAGATAAGAAACAGAAAAAAAATGGAAAGCAGATGGGAGCAGATGAGTGCAAAACCAGCAGGACTGAAGGAATTATAAAAGGAAATTAGGAATGTAAAGAAATGACATGAAAACCAATTGGCTGGTAAAATCAAAGAAAATTGAAAGTTTTTTTCACCAATACATTGAGAGCATGAGGATGTCTGAGGAAAGGGTAAGGCCTATCGGAGATGAACATGGTATCTTGCGCATGGATATAGAAAACATGAAAATTTTTAAAAATATTGTGTCTCTGGCTTAACAAAGGAGAGGGATGATACAGACATTTTAGTTGAAGAGGAGGAGTGTGCCTATGTCTAATGAGAAGGGAAGCACTGGAGGGACTGACCTACTTGAAGGTGAATAAGTCACCATGGCCAGATGAATTATGTCCAAGGCTGTTAAAGAAAACCACAGAGGCAAAAGCAGATGCTCTGAGGATCATTTCCAATCCTGACCAGATACAGGTGAGATACCAGAGGACTTGGAGATCTGCAAGCTATTATTTAAAAATGATGTGGGGAAAAGCCAAATAATTTTTGGCCGGGTCAGTCTGGTCTTGGTAGTGGCCAAATTGTTTGTATCCATTCTTAAAGATAGGATAAACTTTCACTTAGAAAGGCCTGGATTAACGAGGGTTAGTCAGCTTGATGGTGGTAAATGGAGATTGTGTCTTACTAACTTAATTGAATTTTATGAGAAAGTAACCAGGATGATTAGTGAGGGTAATGCAGTGTATGTTGTCTATATGGATTTTAGTAAGGCGTTCAGCAAGGTCTCATCTGGCAGACTGGTCAGAAAATTGAAAGCCCATGTGATAGTGGATTATAGCAAGTCGGATTGAAAATTGGCTCAGCAACAGGAAAAATGAATGTTTTTGCAAATGAAAAGCAGTTTCCAGTGGCATCCCATAGGGCTCAGTGTTAGGTGTCTTGCTGTTTGATGTGTATATTAATGATTTGGACGTAAATGTGGAAGGCATGGTTGAAAAATTTGCAGATGATACAAAGTGTAGTTGAGGTGAAGAGGTTGGCTGTTGACTCTAAAATGACATCAGCAGTATGGTTGAGTGGGTGGTAAAGTGAAAGTGCTTTTGGGGAGGGCAAACAATGCAAGGGAAGCACAACAAACAAGACTAAAGGAAGTAAGACACCGTGGAGGGCATATCGACAGATCCCTGGAGGTGGCAATATAGGTAGATGAGGTTAAGGATGCATCTCATATAGAATAGTTTCCATCATTAGATGAGGTATGGAAGACAAAAAGCAGGGATATAATGCTAGAACTGCAAAATACTAGTTAAGACCCAGCTGAAGGTTGTGTACAGTGCTAGTCAGGGAGGATATAATTGCTCCCATGTATTTGTTGTCCTTGTGGTAAGAGATGAAAGGTTTGCATGGTGCTGTTGAAGGAGCTTCTGGGTATTACTGTAGTGCATCAAGATGTTGCTGCATATGGAGACCAACTGCTTCATGATCCAAGTAGTTGCGGCTGGTGTTGAACATTGTGCAATCATCAGCACACATCCCCACTTCAGATCTTATGATGGAAGGAAGCTTATTAAAACAGCTAAAAACGGTTGGGGTAACACAATGTGGAGCTGGAGGAACACAGCAGGTCAGGCAGC
>JAHRHZ010000063.1:52600011-52627303 GCA_024137785.1 Ginglymostoma cirratum | reverse complement strand
ATCAGCTTTCCTGCTCCTCTGATGCTGCCTGGCCTGCTGTGTTCCTCCAGCTCCACACTGTGTTATCTCAGACTCCAGCATTGGCAGTTCTTACTTTCTCTAAAAATGGTTGGGGCTTGGATATTACCCTAAGGAACTCCTGCATTGTTGTCCTAGGACAGAGATGATTGATCTCAAGAAACCACAACAATGTTCCTTTGTGCCGGTTATGAATCCAACCAAAGGAGAGCTTTCCCGTGTTTACCACTGACTTTAATTTTGACAGGGTTCTTTGAAGTCAAAATCTGCCCTTCATATCAAGGCAGAATTTGACAGTCACTGTCACCTCGCTTCTGGAGTTTAGTTGTTTTGTTGATGTTTGGACCAAGGCTATAACGATCTAAGTATCCCTTGCAGAACTTAAACTGCAATCTGTAAGCAGTTTATTTCTGAACAAGTGGCAGTGATAGTACTGTCAACAGCCCCATCTGCTGCTTTGCTGATGATCGAGAGTAGACTGATCAGCAGTAGTTGACCAAGTTGGATCTGTCCAGTTTTTTCTATACTGTACATACCTGGACAATGTTCCACATTGTTGGGTAGCTGCCAGCATTATTGTTTTACAGAAACTGTAGGCTTTTAGTCCCACATTTGGCAGTCCATAGGGTTCATTCTGGATAGCAAAAGCCCAAAGCATTTCTAACAATGAAATATACTTCATGTGCTTTATTAAAGCAAAGTACACTACGAAAAAAACTGAAAAAATCTTGCCTATACAATGCTTACAATCACAAGTGACTTGTTTGAAGATCAAACCGGAACAAGTGATAGCGTGCTCTGTCCCAACTTCTTAACATTGAATGAAGGGCCTTCCCAATCGAGGAAGTAATTTTTATTGTAAGCTGTTTGGATATTTTCTGATTCAGAGATGCTATTACACATCTCTGGAGCCTGTGGCACTTGAACCCAGGCCTCCTGGCTCGGCTGTTTTATATTCTTTCCGTTAAAAAGAGATTTACATACAAAGTCTTTAACATTGCCCAGTCTCCAGAAAATGATCAGTTTGATCACTGGCAAACATCACAAACATACCTTGTGTCTCGTGTTGGTTTGACCAATAAACTCTTTGAAACTTGCTTGTGTCTCCTTGGAAAGACTCTTATCTCTTGTTATTAATGAACTTCGACATTAAACTTTAGCTTGCGTTCGCTGCTCACCACTTTTGTGCATTCCAATCAACTGCATGATATTTATACAACACAATTCTATGATAGTCACAAATTTAGCTGATAAATAGGCCACCTTATCACATCTGATTCACTGTGTCTGTTTTAAACAAAATTGCAGCTTTTCCAGAGTTACTTCAACAGTTCAGACCGTTGCCGCTGAGTGACTTTATTTGATGCAAACAAACGTGTTCTTTCCTTCAGCCTAACACAAACACTTTAAAAACCCATGACCTTTCTAATCATTAGGTATTTGCCAAGTTCCAAATGTTTTCTCCCGATTTCACTCGAATTTAATTTCATTTTGGCTAACTCAACAAATTTTGGGTTGGTATCTAGAGAGCAGATTGTCCAGGGGTGCAGTTAATTCTGGAGCT
Source organism: Ginglymostoma cirratum (assembly GCA_024137785.1). Lineage (NCBI taxonomy): Eukaryota > Metazoa > Chordata > Chondrichthyes > Orectolobiformes > Ginglymostomatidae > Ginglymostoma > Ginglymostoma cirratum. The sequence continues at coordinate 52,625,721 of JAHRHZ010000063.1, read as the reverse complement.
CAAGCTTTTCATTACCATTGCTGAATGTTGCCAAGGCCCCTTTCCAGGTAATTCTATGTAGACAGCTCTCCTAGAACTTGCCAAGCTTACACAACAGTGGATACTGATTCGTTAGTAGCCTTCAAGATGGAATTAGATAGTGCATGAAGAGAATTGTAGAAATATGAGGGAAGAACAAGGGAGTAGGACTAAATGTTTGAAAAAGTTCGGCTTGTTCAAAGGCTGAATAGTGGAGTATCTTTACACTGTTAAACATCCGTACTTCACATTAAGATACTCGTGCTTCCTGCCAACATATTGCTGGCACTCAGCCTTTGCCTGCACCTCGTGGTCACAGTAGTATTTGGCGGAGACATGAATTGTGCCTTTTCTCCATGTCTCAACATTCTTCCTTCCAACTTCGGATACCTTGTATTGCTGGCTACAGTAGTGCATTAGTGTAGCAGGGATCTAAGCCTTGTACTTAAATGCAATCTTTTGACCTGACAGGGAAAAAAAGTCCTGCTTTTGTTTTATTTGAATATAACTGATAGTTCATATTTGATTACTTCTTCCATAAGTAGCATTCTCCACCCATTTAACTATCAATATCCAGTTTAAAAATAAAGAACCTACACTCTTCCCAAGACTGCTACCTAGCTGTCATTTGGTAGTGTCTGGAAATTCTCTATCTGCACCTAGCTTGCCCGATTATGAGAATAGGAAACTTGACACCACCTCAGTGATGCTGGAAACTGCAAAAAAAAGTCATCAGAGAAACAAGAAGAAGCTCTAACTCCAGAACAAACTATAATGAGTGAGCTGGAACGCTAACATAAATGGCTAATAGTGAATGGGCTCAAATCCAATATGTGGAAGTGCTTTTTCATGGATGCTGACGCATTTGACCTATTACAGGCTTCCACTGGTTAGTTCTAAGGGGACACAATTTTACTTTAGCAGACGCCCTTGTGTATTACATTGTTCCACAGTTTCTGAATCACAGTTTTATACAAGACATTCAATTCACCAAGAACACAACGACAAGAGGCCAAATAAAGTAAAATCTTTGTAGCGCACATGCACTGCAGTGAATATGTGAAATAAAAGTAGTATTTATCCTGGATGCTGGAATGTAGTTGTACCTTCCAATCTGCACGGCATGGTGGCTCACTGGTTAGCACTGCTGCCTGAGAGTGCCAGGGACCCGGGTTCAATTCCACCCTCTGGCAACTGCCTGTGTGGAGTTTGCACATTCTCCTTGTGTCTGCATAGGTTTCCTACAGGTGCTTCGGTTTCCTCCCACAGTCCAAAGATGTGCAGGTTAGATGGATTGGCCTTGCTAAATTGTCCATAGTATCCAGGGATGTGTAGGCTAGCTGGGTTAGCCTTGGGATATGCAAGGTTGCAGGGAGAGGATAAGGGGCATGGGTCTGGATGGGATGCTCTTCGGCAGGTCAGTGTGGACTCATTGGGCCAAAAGGCCTGCTTCCACACTGTAGAGATTCTATAATTCTATGATCAGTAATAACATTAATTGTATGAATGCTGTTTTCACCTCATAGTTGAAGTTTCAATGGTATTGTATCAGCATTCAGATGTACAGTGCCTAATACAGAATATTCTGTTTATTTCAAAATAGCACTTCATTCAACTTATGAACACCAAAGTGGATCCATGTATACTAAAGAAATAGTGTGTGTATATGTTCCCTGTACTTAAACCCTTTTGACTTTTGGAATTATATTCACTAACCTTGATCTGTCGGCTAAGACTAGCTGTGCTAAGGAAGGGGCAAATCATGTTTCAGCTCCTGACAAAAATAACAACTTTGATGGATAAATGTCAGTGGAGAGTGCTTCCACGCTGTACAGATTTCTGACATTGAGGTTCTTCGGTATTCTGCCTCAGTACTGATGATACACAAAATCACATTCCCTTCGGGCCTGGGTTTGGCAGAATGTTGATCTGAAAAGCGAGGAACGTTTTTCAGTTCCAGAAAATCTGTTGTTTGTCTTTCTACCTGCTGTCCTACGAACCTACCTCATGCGCTAGACACAACCGGGATTCGTAAGCAGTTCTGGTTGATGGCAGGTGCTTTTACCAGTGCCTGGCACACGTCGAAAATATGATGCTTCACTGCTGAGAAGGACATTTGACCAATTAAAGTGTTTCCACTTGTTGGTCTTCAGGAAACACAATTTTACTTTAGCAGAAGGTATTATATATTACATTGTTCCACAGTTTCTGAATCACCATTTTATACAGGGCATTCAGCTTGCTAGGAACACAACCACAAGAGGTCAACTCAAATAAATTAAAATCTTTGTAGCACACATGCAATGCACCGAGTTTGAGAAATAAAGGCAGTAATAAAATATCGGTAGAAAATGAAATAAATTAGAGCATTTTGTGAGGGCTCACGCCACCATAATATAATGCATGCTTGAATTCTTACAAGGAACATTAAAAGCATCAACAGAAAGTGAGGCTTTTGTTCTGGTATTTCTGAATCTAGGTAGCCTTGTAACCAACATGCAAAAAATAGTCCATTTTAAATACTGTTAGAGAATATGCTCAGTAATTTAAATGTTTGCTACACATTACAAGCAAACAGCAAGAACATAAGAAATAGACGTAGGAGTAGGTCGTCCTAAATGATAGAAGCTGTTATTAAAGACATTATAACAGGATATTTGGCTAAGTTCAAGATAATCATGCACAGGCGACATGGTTTTATCAAAGAGAATTCATGTTGAACTAATTCATTGGAGTTCTTTGAAGAAATAACTTGTGCTGTGGATAAAGGAAACCAGTGGATGTATTGTACTGAGATTTCCAGAAGGTATTTGGTAAAGTTGCACATCAAAGGTTATTGCAGAGAATGAAGGCTGATTGTGTTGGAGGTAACGTATTGCCATGGATAGAAGATTAGATGGCTAACAGGAAACAGAAGTTAGAAATAATTGGGTCTTTTCCAGGCTGGCAAGATGTCACAAATAGTGTGCCATGGGTCAGTGCTGCGTCCCCAACTCCTTACAATTTATATAAGTGTTTTGGATGAGGGGAATAGAGGTGTGTTATCTAAATTTGCTGATGACAAAAAGCAAGAAAGTGAGTTGTGAAGAGAACATCATGATTTTAACAAAGGAATATAAATAGTTTAAGTGAGTGGACAAATGGAATATAATGTGGCAATGTGTGAAATTGACTATTTTGGCAGCAAGAATAGAAAAGAAGCATATTGTCTAAATGGTGAGAGATTATGGAGCTCTGAAATGCTGAGAAGTCTGGGTTTCCTTGAGCATGAATTGCAGAAGGTTAGTATATGAGCACAGCAAGTAATCAGGAAAACTCAAAATGTTTTATTGGAAGGAGAATTAAATGCAAGAATAGTGATGTTATGCTTCAGTTATACAGGACATTGGCGAGACCACATCTGGAATGCTGTGTACGATACTGGCCATTGTACATACGAAGGATGTTAATGCTTTGGAAGCAGTTCAGAGAAAAGTTACTAATCTAATACCTGAAATGAACAGATTGCTTTATGAGGAAAAGCTAAATAGGATAGGCCTGTATCCTCTGGAGTTTAGAAGTGTCAGAAGTGTCTTAATTGAAGCACCTGAGATCCTAAGGAGACTTATCAAACACCTTCTGAAAATTCCAATATATTAGGTGCAGTGCTTCCCTTTTAGTTGTCCAGCTTCTTATCTCCTCAAACAGTTCTCTCTTAGTTTATTTTCTCCAAAAATAAATAATAAGCGTATTGTAAGTAAGGTACCAAAGTTAACATAGGCCACTTAGTGAATGAGTCTGGGGAAATAATGGGGAACCAGGAAATAGCAGAGGAAATGAAAAAATATTTGTATCAGTCTTCACAGTAGAAGACCTTAATACCATTCCAAAATGACTAAATAATCAAGGGACAAAATGAGGAGAGGAAATAAATTCAGTAACTATCACTAGAGGAGAAGTACAAGTGAACCTATTAGGGCTAAAGACCAATAGGTCCCCTGGACCTGATGGGATGCCTAGGATATTAAACAAAATAGCTACAGACATTGTGGTAACAATCTTACAAGAATCCTTCGATTCAGGCAAAGTCCCAAAGGATTGGAAAACTGCCAATGTAGCACCTTTATTTACAAAGAGGAGCCCTCAAAAAAACAGGTAGCGACAGGTCAGTTAGCTTGTTATCTATAATGGGGGAAACTATTAGAGTCTATTATAAAGGATGTAAAGCAGAGCATATAGAAATGTCTAACATGGTCAAGCAAAGTCAACATGGCTTCACAAAGATGGAATCATGCCTAACAAATCTATTAGACTTGTTTGAGAAGAACAAATAGGGTAGATAAAGGAAAAGTGGTAGATTCAATACATTTGGACTTTTAGAAGGCCTTTGCTGAAGTACCACATGTTAGTCAACTTAATAAGATCAGAGCCTGTGGTGCTGGAAGTAGGACATGAGCATGATCAGAGGATTAGCCAACTAATAGAAAACGGTTGGGATAAGGGAGGCATTTTCAAGATGGCCACATTCCTCATCAATACATAATATAATCATTGGGACCCCAGCACTGATCCCAGTAGCACTCCACTAGTTACAGGTTGCTACCCTGAAAATGGCCCTCTGTCGCAATTGTCTTCTGAGTTAGGCAACTCAGTGCTGGATTATTTACAACTTATTTAATGAATTAGATGAGGAAAGTAAAAGTACAAAATCAAGTTGCTCGATGTTACTAATATGGTGCTACTTATGATCACATTGTGGCTTTCTGATGTTCAAGTGATAATCTAAAGTTAAATACCTGGAAATAACATCAATTATGATTAACAAATGAGTCCCCCCTTGTACATCTTTGTCTCTGTTTCCTCTATCAGTATAGCTTGACTTTAAGTGGTAATGATGTGATTACATGCTGCATATCTCTGGAAGGCTTTAAATACTGCAAAAAAGTTTTAAATACTGCAATTTTTTTTCTAAAGTAGATATAATTTTATAATATTCATAATTATGCATTTTTATGATGAATGTCTGCAGCTGACCGTGATTTTCTTGTGAGTGATGTTTATTATGTTTGTCTCGAGCTCTGCAGGTGTCTCAATGACTGAATATTTCATATGTGTGTGTGGACATTTTGTAAAGATTGAAGTGCACTCTGCGATAGTACTGGAAATGGTTTTTACATCAAAGGGGAGGTTTCTGAAAAATTGGGGCTGCTGCTTTAGATGGGAAGAACTTGTATGTATTAATATTGATGCATATTCTGTGTGCGTTAACATTAATGCATACTACATATATGTATATATTAGCACTGGTAAATAGAGTTTTACAGCACGGAAACAGAGCTTTCAGTCCAACTTGTCTGCACTGACCGCATGTCCCAATCTGACCTAATCCCATTTGCCAGCATTTTAGCCTTTGTCCCTGTAACCCCTTCCTGCTCATATACCCATCCAGATGCCTTTTAAATGTTATAATTGTACCCACCTCCACCACTGTTCTGGCAGCTCATTCCATACACACACCACCCTCTTTGTGAGAAAGTTACCCCACAGGTACTTCTTAACTCTTTCTCCTCTCATCTTAAACCTATGCCGTCTATGCTTTTGGACTCCCCTACCCTCAGAAGAAGACCTTGGTTGTTCACGCTATCCATGCCCCTCATGATTTTATAAACCTCTATAAGATCACCCCTCTGCCTCTGACATCCCAGGGAAAATAGCCCCAGCATATTTAGCTCTCCCTGTAACTTAAAGCCTTCACTCCCAGCAACACCATTGTAAATCATTTCTGCACCCTCTCACGTTTAACAAAATCCTTCCTACAGAAGGGCAACTGGAATTGTATGCAATATTCTAAAACTAGCCTTACCAACATCCTGTGCTGCCACAACATGACCTCCCAACTCCTGTACTCAGTGCTCTGACCAATGAAGGCAAGTGTGCCAAATGTCGTCTTCACCACCCTGTCTACCTGTTACTTGACTTTCAAGGAATTATGCACCAGTACCCCTAGCTCTCTTTATTTGGCAACATTTCCCCGGACCCCACCATTAACTATGGAAGGCCCTACCCTGCTTTGCATCACCAAAATGCAATACCTCTCTTATATGTCAGTTAAACTCATCTGCCACTCCTTGGGCCATTGGCCATCTGTTCAAGGTCCCTTGTACTCGGAGATAACCTTCTTCACTCGCTAATACACCAGCTATTTTAATGTTATCTGCAAACTTACTAACCATGCCTCCTACATTCATATCCAAACCATTTATATAAATGACGAAAAGCAGTGGACTCAGCACCGATCCTTGTGGTACACCATTGGTCACATACCTCCAGCTCGCAGAGCAGACCTCTACCACCACCCTGCCTCCTACTTTCAAGCCAATTTTGTATCCAATTGGGCTGGATCCCATGTGATTCTAACCTTACTAACCAGTCTACCACACGGAATCTTGTTGGATGCTTTGCTGAAGTCCATATGGATTATGTCCACTGCTCTGTCTTCATCAATCTTCCTTGTCACCTTTCCAAAATGGCTCAATCAAATTAGTGAAACATGATTTTCCACACAAAAAGCCATGTTGACTGTGCATTATCTGTTCTTGCTTTTCCTCATGCATGAAAATCCTGGCCCTTAGAATCCCCTCCAACAATTTAGGCACTACCGACATAAGGCTCACTTATCTATAGTTCCCTGGCTTTTCCTTACAGCTTTTCTTAAATAATAGCACCACATTAGCCAACCTCCAGTCTTTTAGCACTTCAACGACAGCACTTTTAGCTGTCGATGATACAAATATCTCAGCAAGGGGCCCAGCAATCTCTCCCATAGCTTCCCACAAAGTTAGGAAACACCTGATCAGGTCCCAGGGATTTACTGGAGATAGCAAGAATTGCACGTGCTGGAGTCAGCAAAACTGGAGTCAGCACAACTAAACAAATATTTCACGTCAGTATTTACTGTGGAGAAAGACATGGAAGCTACGGAACTTAGGGAAATCAACAGCAATTTCTTGAAAAGAGTTCAGATTATAGAAGAGGAGGTGCTAGAGGTTTAAAATGCATAAAGGTAGGTAAATCCCTGGGTCAATACAGTGTGGAGCTGGAGAATGAAGGGTGTAAACCCAAAACATCAGCTTTCCTGCTCCTTTGGTGCTGGCTGACCTGCTGTTTCCCTCCAGCTCCACACTGTATTGACCCAGGGATTTACCTACCTTTATGCACTTTAAACCTCCTAGCACCTCCTCTTCTATAATCTGAACTCTTTTCAAGCAATTGCTGTTTATTTCCCTAAGTTCCCTAGCTTCCACGTCCTTCTCCACCGTAAATACTGACGTGAAATATTTGTTTAGTATTTCACCCATCTCCTGTGGCCCCACACGTGGATGGCCTTGCTGAACTTCAAAGGGCCCTATTCTTTAGAGCATTCTTCTTGGAACGGAATTGTTTTATGTCCTGTTTTTCCTATTCCCAGTGTTTAACTTTCCAACTTCAGATTCCCCACTACCCTGTCTGTGTGACAGTCAGGCAGAGAGCCTGCATGGTTTTTTTTTTCTGTGTGAATTGCACCCTATCATTGGCATCTCAGCAATACACGGTATCGTTCATGGTAACTTGCTGTTCAATTTTTCACTTGTCTAATTTGTTTTACACTGTGTGGAATCAAATCATTGCTGATGGGTTTTTTTTCTGAGTTGTCCTAAACAAGAACCTTGGTGAGTTTTAGCAGCATATTTACATGTTTGACTCTCCACACTTCGTATTAACATTGAACCTTGGAAAATGAGAGCGAGAGTAGGCTGCTGCTTCATTCAGCATCGTCATGGCTATCATCCAACTCAGTACCCTGTTTTTGCTTTCTCGCCGTAACCTTTAATCCCTTTAGCCCCAAGAGATAACTCTTCCTTGAAAACATTTAATGTTTTGGCCTCAGCTGCTTTCTGTGGCAGAGAATTCCACTCATTCACCACTCCCTGGGTGAAGAAATTTCTCCTCATCTTAATCCTATGTGGCCTACCCTATACCCTTAAACTGTGGCCCCTATTTCTGGACTCCCCTGTCGTCGGGAACATCTTTCCTGCATTTACATAGTGTGGTCTTGTTAGAACTTTATAGGTTTCTTAGAGTTCCCCCCACTCCTCCAGTGAATGTAGCCCTAACTGATCTGGTCTCTTTATACGCTATTCTAGGAATTAGTCTGGTAAACCTTCATTGTTCTCCCTTCATAACCAGAACATCCTTCCTCAGATAAGGAGACCAAAACTGCACACAATACTCCAGGTGTGGTCTCAATCGCAGCAAAACATCCCTGCTCCTGTACATGAATCCTCTCGCTCTGAAAGCCAACATACTGTTTGCCTTCTCCATCGCCTGCTGTACCTGCATGCTTACTTTCAGCTACTTGTGTACAAGGACACCCAGGTCTCGCTGCGTGTACTCCTTTCCCGATCTATTATCAATTGGATAATAATCTGCCTTCCTGTTTTCATTACCAAAGTGAATAGCCTCACATTTATCGACGTTGTACTTCATCTGCCATGCATTTGGCTACTCACTTGACTTGTCCATATCACACTGAAGCATCTTTGCATCATCATCATGGTTCACCCTCCCATCCTGCTTTGTGTTGTCTGAAAACAGGAGATATAACAATTAGTTACCTCATGTAAATTATTAATATATATTGTGAAAAGTTGTGATACAAACACTGATCCCTGTGGTTCTCCACATGTCACAACCTGCCTCTTGGAAAAAGGCTCATTTATTCCCACTTTCTGTTTCTTGTCTGTCAGCAAGTTCTCTGTTTACATCAGTGCAATGCCCTCAATGCCATATCCTTCAATTTGACATGCTGATGTCTTGTATGGGACTTTGTCAAAAGCATTCTGAAATTCCAAGTAAACCACATCCACTGGCTCCCTCTTGTCAACTATATGAATTGCATCTAACATTCTCTCTAAGCTGCACACAGCCCATCCAAGGTTGTGCGATTGGCTTCGACACACTGATTCTAGAAGTCACTGCTGCATGCAGACTTCAGAGGCCCGTGCAGACTTCAAAGGTCCATGCAGCCAGAAGGAAAATTAGAGGGTTACATCCTCAAATTTACAGTGAATTTGACGATCTTAATTTCTCTGTCATAAATCCATGCTGACTCTTTCTGATCCTCTCACCATTTTCCAAGTGCTCTGCTGTTAATTCTTTTATAATAGAGTCCAGCAGTTTCCCCACTACTGATGTCGGACTATAGTTCCCTGTTTGCTTTCTGCCTACCTTTTTTAGGTAATTCAGTTACGTGAGGAACCCGCTATCCCATAGAAACTGTTCCAGAGTCTGTAGAATCTTGTAAGATGACCACCTGTTTCCAGGGCTGCTACTTTAAGTGTCTGGGATGTGAATTATCAGGTGCTGAGAATTTATCAGCCTTTAATCCCATTAATTTCTCCAACACCATTTCCCTACTATTGATTTCCTTCAATTCCTCCCTCTCACTAGACCCTGAGTTCCCCGGCATTTTGATGATGTTATTTGTGCCATCCTCTGTGAAGGCAGAAATCAAAGTATGTATTTAATCATCCTATGGAAGGGTCACGCACCCCGAAAAGTTAACTTTAATTTCTGTCCACAGATGCTGCCAAACCTGCTGAGTTTTTCCAACAATTTCTGACTTTGTTTCAGATTTCCAGCATCCGCAGTTTTTTGTTTTATATGGTTAATTAGTCTGCCATCTCTGTGTTCCCCATGATAACTTCCCTGTTTCTGGCTGCAAGGGACCTACGTATGTCTTCATAGAATGATCATAGAATCCCTATAGTGTGGAAACAGGCCTTTCAGCTCAACAAGCCCACACTGACTCTCAGAGCATCCTACCCAGACCTAACCCACCTAATCTACACATCCCTGAACACTACAGGCAATTTAGCATGGCCAATCCACCTAGCCTGCACATCCTTGGACTGTGGGAGGAAACCCACGCAGACACAGTGAGAATGTGCAAACTCCACACAGGCAGTCACCCGAGGGTGGAATTGAACCCGGGTCCCTGGCGCTGTGAGGCAGCAGTGCTAACCACTGAGCCACCGTGCCGCTCAACCACTAATACTTTCTTTTCTCATAACTATAGAGGATTTTGCAATCGGTTTGTGTGTTCCACACAAGCTTACTCGTACTCTATTTTCCCCTCTTAATCAATCCCTACGTCCTCCTTTCCTGAAATCTAAACTGTTCCTAACCCTCGGGTTTGCAGCTTTTTTTTGACCAATTTATATACCCCTTGCTTGGATCCAATGCAATTCCTGTGATAGCCCCAACACTAATTTTTCTTGTTAGCCCTGGTTGGGACGCCTTTCCATTCTGAAATACTCTTTAATTCTCATTGAGAGGTTGTTCAAATTGTACCTGGAAAAGAGATGTGCAAAGGGTTGCATGGCTTGTCCTGAATGCTAAGTAATTCTAATTTGTTGTTTTCCTCATTAAGCCCCACACCTCTAATACACCCATAGTATAAATAGGAAAATCCACTTCGTGAATAACTGAATTGCCTTAACAACAACTCCATCTCAGCTGGAGGCCTTCTTGTTTGCTGTGCCTGAAACATGTTATCACATAATAGGTCCTTGACTTAGAATGCCCCAACAACTACTCCCCTCCCAGCTGCTCATTCTGTACTCCCAAGACTGCATCTCACTGGGTTTTACAAGACTGAAACACAGTGTATAATGACCAGTACAAAACTTCACTGAGCAGACAACCACTGTTTAGGGACCTTCCTGTGGCCCAGCTGTACCGAGGAGTCAATCTCCTCAGCTTCACTGAAATTGCTAAGTGCCCCCTCACAAGCTTTCTGCCAGGCCCTTGCCTACAGATGCACTGAGCAAGCGAACCCCACCACCCCATGCAAGTGCCTCAAAACTTCTCAGTTTAAAACTGCAGGTTCCCTCACAAAGAAGATAAAAAATTATCAGTTGAACTGAAACCTCCCGATGAAAGTCAATTTGTACCTAGGATACGAGTCGCTGGAAAACACGTGCTGAAATTTTTCAACTGATGTCTCAAAATACTTTTATCATCTCAGAAAAGTCTTGTTAAAACATCACAGAATTAAGCAAAAGTCTTGTCTTTTTGTCCTACTCTAGGAGATGCACCAGAGTACATTCCAGGTGAAGATGCCTTGTCTCGCATCCGCCGGCTGATTGCTGAAGGTTGGATGACGGCAGTTGTGCAGCGAGAACAAGGAACCACCACCGCCTCGATGGGAGGGTTTGGAAACAACATCATTGTCAGTCATCGGATACACCGAGGCTCACAGACCGGGAACGAAGCACTGGCGAGATTAAACACGCACCCGCCTACTAACCAAGGCAGAACAGAAATGGACAGCAGTTACAGTCAGATTCTAGTGGACTGTGCTGCACCGAGCAGCTCCAGCAGCTTAGCTACAGGGTTCAGAGAAAATAACGAAAGGGATCAGACCGCGGAGCAACTCGGCAGGAGTGGCGTCCTTGGGGATGATGGGAGCTTTGGTCAACAGCCCAACACTTCTATGGACACAGATGCCCTTTTCCACTCTGTCAGCGCATATAGCCCCCATATTGTTGACAATATTGATAATCATGGCACTGACGACAGGGGCTCAGACAGGAGGTAGAATTAGGTGCTCTGTTGTTCAGGGCAAAAGAAATAATAAAATTGCATGTCCCATGGTTTATATGTGTAGAATCTAGCTAAACCAGCCAAGGAAATTCCACTTATTTGTTTTTAGTAGAATGTGATTTAAGTTGAATTTTTTTTCCTTTTTTTTGTAAACTGGTAACTTGTTATTTTAGAGAAATGGAATATAGTCCAGTGCAAGCAACAGCATACATGTGAACACCAAAGATCACAATAACAAATAAAAACTCTTTAAAAACTGGAAGACTATCATTGCAAAACTGATTTATTTGGTTTAATTTTGTTGAAATCACACTTTCAAGAATGTGCTTGAATCATTCTCCTCTTATCACGAATATTACCAGAATAAGCCAATGAACCAGAATTTTTTGAGATGCCTAACTTTGACTGAAAAAGCGAAAAGTGAGAACTACTGCAAAAGAAACCTCCGTCAAAATACAGCAGACGAACTTCTTTAATGTGTATACATTGATATTGTTAAAGTTAGTATTGTCACAGTGGTGCAGCATTTCAGTATTGTTAACTTATGCTTGTTAGAAAGTAGTGTTCAAGTCTTTCTGCTGGACTTGAGTGCACAATCTAAGGATAAAATGGCATAGATGATGGAAACCATTCAGCCCACCATCTCCTTGTCAGCTCCTTGAAAGGCTTACCCTTATTGTCATAGTACCTTTCTTTTACCCCATAACCCTTCCATTTTTTTTCCAATTTCCTATGAGAATTATTCTTAAAACTGTTTCAACCTCTCTTTCAGGCAGTGCGTCAGAAATCATTATACACTGCATTAAAAATATTTTTTCTTTACATCATCTCTGGCCCCCTTTGCCAATTATCTTAGGTCTGTGTCCTCTGGTTACTGACCCTTCTACCATTGGAAGCAGTTTTGTGCTTATTTACTCTCTATCAAAACCAATCTTAATTTTGAAAGACTCTATCAAATGCCTCTGTACCATTCCTGCTCTAAAGCAGCATTTTTCAGTGAGATCACCAGTGACATGATGAATTAATGCTCTGCATCAGATGGGAGGTTTTAATCAGATGGGCATGAGGTCTTTGCAGTGTCCGTTCTACTGGGGAAGTGATTTCACACTACACACTGCACCCATGTCAGAAGTAATGGAAAATTCTACAGGAGAAACAGTTTTAATATGAAAAGCCTGTTACAGAACTCCTTGAAGATTTTGAATATTTTAGTTGGTGTACTTCACAACTGGATATTGTGCAGTGAGTAGATCTGATACGATGAATAGTCTTTGATAGTTGCTTTCACTGTGCTAAGCATTATTGTTTACCTTTAACCTAGGCGCAAGCCAGAGGATTGGAGAATGTGAAGTGTGATACATGAAACAGTGTAAGGATATTCCCAGTAACAATAATGAGCAGGAAGAGAAATTACAGTGACTTGGAAAGTTTTTGATGTTAATTAGAGAACCAGTACAGATTTATAAATGGCAGATCATGCTTGACTATTTTTTTTTGACAAAGTGGAAAAGAATATTAATGAACAGAATTTGTGAATTTGCACTTAAAATAATTTTTAATCAAATTGAAGGTCATGGAATGCAAGGGTTAGTGTCAGCTTGGCTGAAATTATTGACTTAAGAACCAAAGACTGAATGATAGTAAATGTTGTGTTTTTTCATACTGTAAGGCATTGGACAGAGGTGTTCCTCAAGGATAAGTACTTGGATTTTGAACTAGGGTGCTGTATACAATAATCTAGCATGTTCATACATATCAAAATGAGCAATTTTTCTGACTTTCACCAATATATTCAGACTTCTGGCTAGAAAAGCATTGATACCCAATGTTTTCTGCTTTCTGTCCCTTAGCATAGTTGTAGCAGGAATTTCCCAGGACAACTTCTTTTAAGGATGTTAACAAAGCATCCCTGAGGAGGTTTGACATCTCCATTATCATCTATGCTCCTGATAGATCAAAATGGAGAGAGCTCATCAGGAAATGCATCAAACATGTCGAGAAACTTTGAGGCACAAAACTCCAAACAACCCATCTACCTATCTCTTCAAGTACCACCTGACCCACATGCAGCAAGTCTGCAGATCATGCACTGCATTATTCAGCCATCTCAGAACCCTTTAAACCAGAGTGGAAGCAAGTCATCCTCCATCCTAAAGGACTGCCTAAGAAAAAAGATTCCAGGATCCTGTAGAAAGCTCAGGATTTTCCTGGATTACATTATTCCTTCACCCACCGTTATGTAAAAACTAATAAGTGGTGTTCTTTCAAATTCTATGTGCAGAATGCTTGCTTTGTTGGTGTACATAATATTTACAACACTTCAGATGTAACTATTGAGTTTTACTACTTGTAATTTCTGATAGACACGATAAAGTATATATATAAGCAAATACCTTCATTATTTAACATAATCTACTTTATTGTACATTAAGATGTTTTCCTCCTGTTGCATGTGCAGGGCCTTTAACCAAGGAGTTGCAAACTATTGAAGAAAAACAGCATTTTAGTACTTTTCCCCTAGACCACGCACAATCCAGGCCGTCATGGATTCCAATTAATCCTTTTCATCTCCTGTAGGGGGTCACAATCATTCTTCTGTATCAGTGATGTTTCCATTCCTGAGAACCCCTGTAAATGATAAAATTTGCGAGTGCAGAGCCTCTTCAAAAAAGTTTAAAAATCGGGGATAGGTGATTTTTACCTGCGGATTTTTATTGTTACTTAGTTATTGCCACGGATAGGCGAATTTGTGATTTCACGGATACAGAGGATTTACTGTATACAAAATGTCTTCAAACTTTTGAAGGTAAATAAGTAAATCCCTCTCCAGTTTTACACTTTCATTATTGAGCCGAGGTCAACTACTTGACCTCATTTTCCCTGCTTCCCCCATCTGTCCTATCACCAAGTTGGTCAATTCAGTCTTGTTGGTCTTTGCTGGAATCTCTTCCACACAGTTTAGGTTTCTTAATGGGGATGGGTTGTTGAAAATGTTTCTAATACCCGGTCTCACTTTATGGATTTGAATGTAAAAAGTCAGCCCTGTTTCAAATTATTAAATTTAGTGGCTGTTTTTAACACAAAGATATAATACGTCCTGAGGCTTATATAGCTGATATTCAAAAAGTGTTCTGGTGTTGTCCTTTAGTTGCCCTTTAGAATGAGTAGGCTGCAGCGAAAGGAATCCATTTTGTGACAGGCCAGGGTGTGGAGGTGGATAAAAAACATGGAAGGATGGAATCAGGCTCAAAAATTTTTTGGAACTTGATGTTGAGTCCTAGAGACTGCAGGGTCCCCAAGTGCAAAACGAGATGCTTAGGGATTGCTTTCTGCACAGCCTACCCATTCTTTCATACTCTCAGCACTTTTTATCACTTATTCACCTTTTCTTCTACTGTCCATAATCCCCTCATTTACTACCCCTTACGTATCTCTCTCTCTCTCTCTTGCTATTGGCTTCTTCTCCATTTTTCTGTTTATCTCTTCTCCACCATGTCCCCAAACCTCATCTTCACCATCAATGTCACCTTTTCCTGGCTGCTATCAGTTCTGATAAAGAGACACCGGACTCCAAACTTTAACTCTGCTTTCTCCCCACAGATGCTGCCAGACCTGCTGAGTTTTGCCAGCAATTTCTGTTTTTGTTTTGGGGAAAGTAACAAGTTATGGTAAGTAGGATGACCCTTAAGTATGATGTGAGGAATTTCAGTTATTTACTATTGTATTCTACTATTCTCTGTCTACTTTCATCAACCCACCAGCTGCTGGTACTCTCATTCTTCAAGCTTTTGTTACTTCCGGACTCAATTATTGCAATATTCAGCATGGCGTTTATCAGCTTCATCATGTATCAGCTTAATTTCAGTGTATTCAAACATCTAACTGTACTCTAGCTCACACCAAGTAACTTTCATTTATCTCCTCTGTTCTTGTTGACCTGCATTGACTTCTAGTCTAGCATGCTGTAAATTTAAAATTATCATACCATCCATTGCTGCATTCCTGCCTGGCTTTCTAACACCTTCCAGCCCTACAATCCTTGAGAACTCTGCTTCCCTCCAGCTGTAGACCTGGTTTTTGATTCCACATGTTACGAAGTTGGGTAGAGTAATGGTGAATTGGAAGGCAGGAAGTTAGAATTTGTTTGTAAAAAAAAAAATTAAAGGAGAACAGTGTGTGGTCCCTTTAAGAGATAAAGTGTTTTTCGAAGCTTAGATACTTATACAGAAAATGAGTCTGTAAACATGTATCAATTGGTTGTGTGATTGGAAACCTTAGGCTTGTTTTGACGTTTTGGCAACCAGCTTGAATCAGCCAATGAATTTAAACTGAGCACTTAGAAACCGAAAGCCAATTAAATTTAAATCTGATGGTGTTGACAACTGGGGACCTAGAGTAAGAAATAGATGGGCCATCAAAAAAAAGGGTATTAAAAAAGACATTTAGAAAATTGGCAGAGAGCTAACTGCCATCTAAGGGGTGAGTATAAACCCGCCATCTGAGGAATCAATACCTAGCTCTCTCATGAAAGCACTGAGGTCTCTTAAAAAAGCACCATAAAATGTACCATGGCACCTCTAGCTAAGAGTCTTCACAGAAGAAATTACAGAGAAAACACCCCTGACAGCAAGATCAGAGAAGAGAGGCTAGTGGAGAAGGCAAAGGATTCTGGGAGACACATTCTGTGTGAAATTTGAGAGACAAAGTTTTAACTTATTACTTGGATTTATATAAGCGGGACCTGTGCTTATTGGAACAGGATACCAGCAGAATTTAATTCAGTTAGGGAATAGTTTGTCGTTCAGGGGAGTTGTTCGGTTTGTTAGTAATTCTGTTAATTTGTTCACTGTTAGGGTTAAATAAATAAATTGTTACTTGTTACTTATGAAGTGAGTATCATAGATGCCTTTCATTTGACTCTTTTAACAGATCACGAGTGGCAAGGCGAGCTTCTTGGGGAGTTTCAAGTTTAATTAGTAGAAGGGAACTTCTACTCTCACCATAACAGATTGGGACTGCTGTTTTGTTTTAATTATCAGGGGGGTTTGACCTCTAACCTCCCCTTTGTAACACTCGTATTTTGCTTTACCATTGACAGGTGTGTATTTTACCATCCAGCCTATAAGCTCCAGAATTTCCTTCTCAAAGCTGTATTGTCTTGACCCCTCCCTTAAAACCTACATTTTCGACCAAGAATTTGATCATCTTTTTTATTGGTGGTGTCAATTTAATCTGATTGTATAACTGTAAAAATATACTTGGATAATTTATTACATTAAAACTATTTTTCAAAAACAATATGTATATAATTTGTTGTTTAAAAGTAGCAAGAGGGACAACAGTGCAAGGGAATTGGACAGAGAGTTCAGAAAGTGGAAAAATGTGGCTGTGTGAGCAATGATGAAATGGAAAAATTGGGGTTTGGGAAGCAAGTGCAGTGTTAAAAGAGTTAAGGGTTCATGCAAGGTCATAAGGCAAGTCAGTGAGATTTTGGAGAAAGTTGAAAACAAGGACAAGAATTTTGAACAATTCAATTACCCAGTATTGGATGGCAGTGCAAATAAAGGTAATTGCAACATTTTCAAAGAGTTATAACTTGTGGGTTGTGTCAATCAAATGTTGAGATGATAATGGGAAGCAGAGGAGGCCAGTGATGGAGGTAAAAGGAAGCTGGCCTTGGCAATAGTACAAATATGATGGAAGGAAGTTGATATTGTGTTTCACATTTCCTCACTCAATGTGGGAGATGGTGGCACACTAATATTATAGGTTGGAAATACCAAGGCCGAGCTAGAAACGAGGGTTCAAATCCCACTTGGCGGCTAATTGAATACAAAGCTAGTCTCAGTAATAATGACCATGACCCATCTCTTCGCTGCAGCCCTTTAGGAAAGGAAATCTGCCAACCTTATCAGGTCAGGCCTACGTGTGACTCCAGATCCACTTTAATGTTGTTGATTCCATAACTGCTGTCTGAAATGGCTAGCAAGCCACTCAGTTTAAGGGCAGTTTGGAGATGGGCAGCAAACACTGGCCTTGGCAGCAAAATCAGCATCCTGTAAATAAACAAAAAAAAGTCTTGAGGTGGTAGCTGTGGACATTGATACAGTGATGGCCAATAGATACCAACAGCAGCCAAAAATTTTGGCTATGATTTTGGTAATACTGAAACAGTAATATTCCCAACCTTGAGGTTGAAAATGGCATCAATAGACTCTATGTCTAAAGTTTTTGAGAAGATTTGTAGCTCGGGTTGTGGATGAGGTTGTAGACTTGCTCGCCGAGCCGATGTGTTTGGTTGCAGACGTTTCGTCACCCTGCTCAGTAACGTCATCAGTGTGCCTCCGGTGAAGCGTTGGTGTTCTGTCCCACTTGTTATTTATATGCCTCGGATTGCTGGGGTGGCTGGTATCACTTCCGGTTCTGTTTCTCAGTGGTTTGTGTATCAGGTCCAGTTCAAAGTGTTTGTTGATGGAGTTCCGGTTGGAATGCCAGGCCTCCAGGAATTCCCTGGTGTGTCTCTGTTTGGATAAGAGAAACATTTGTGACCTAATACCATGTGCCTACATTTGTCCCATGTCCCTTAATATTTGGGGGCAACAAAAGTCTATCCACCTGTTTTAAAGTTAGCAATTTATCCCAGCATTAATAGATATGAGTTCCAAACTCTGACACACTTTTCCATGAGCAATTGCAATTTTGTTCTTGGAAGTTCCAGCTTTAACCTATCTCTCCCTGATCTCAATAATAGATGCAGTCTCTCCCTGTTCCCTTGTTAATTGATCTATTTGGAAAGACTGATCCAGCACATGGAGTATTGTTACAATAGATACAGATTAGTGATCAGATTTACACTGGAACTCCTTTTAGAGCCCCAACTACTGGAGTTGCAGGGAAGGTTCATAGAGAAAGAGTCATGATGAACAGTAAAGAATCTCCATATGATATTTCAATGGAATGGACAATTTATAGAATCACACAGTACAGAAGAGGCCCTTCAGCCCATCAAGTCTAAACTGCCAAAACTACATGAAATCTACATTGGTCCCACTTTCCAGCACTTCATATGCTGATTTTAATAAATAATGATCTGAAATCTGTGTTCAAAATTCTCCGGGTTCTCTCAGACCAATAAGTATGATCAAACTGATAGCATTATATGGTTGATTGGTAATTGGAGTTGAGTTCACAATCAAATGAGCTTATTGAATAATCAACCAGGCTACAAGGGCTGAATGGCATTCTCCTGCTCAGTGTCCTGTGTTCCTGTACACAATGAGTTAATTGTGCAAAAAGTATTTCTCATGTCTGATCACTATCAAAGAAAGTGTGTGAGTGTTTGTATTGAACTTAGGCACAAACAGGCTCTCTGGCAACCGTCTAAGGCTCAAGCATAAGCAATCTTGGTGTCCTAACTGAGCCTAAAATGCACTTCCAGCCACAATATCTGTACCTGTGCAAGAGTTGACTACTTCCACTACCATAATATCCTAACCACAGCTCATCCACTGCTAAAACCTGTTCCATTACTTTGTGACATCTATCTCAATGTTCTTTTCGTCAGCCTTCAATTTTGCATTCTGCATAAGCTTGAGCTCAACCAAAACTCATTTGCCCGTATTCTAACTTGCATTAAGTCTTGTTCAGTCATTGACTCTGGACTACTTTAATTCCTCATACAGCAAAGCCTTAATTTTGACCTAATTCACATTAATGTCTTAAGCCAACTCCAAAGAGCCTGTAGCAGTCTCTTTCTGAAGATCTGCAAAAAAGGACTGCTCTGGGAGATCGAAGATTTTAGCCTGTTGCTGTTCTGCTGAAACCATTTCTTCCATCTTGACTCCTGTCTCTTCTCACTTACATTTTTGAATCTTTTGATGCTGTCACCACTTCAGCGGTTTGCATTTATGGTATGGATTGCAACTGTTCTGGAGGCTGGTTTTTCAGCTGAAGAAAGTCTTTTCTAAAATGTTGCCCAAGACCCAATGGTGCTAAGCCTCAGTTGGTTGAGCTGTTGAGAAATGGTGTTGAGGTCCTTTATTCAAACAATGAGTTCATTGAGCAGAAGTACCGGTGTCTGAATGGTGGGTATTGCAACGAGGTCTGTGCTTCTCTCATGATTTGGTTTTGACAAGGACATATTCATTGGGAGAAGAATTCTGTTGGGGTTTGTTTTCTCTACTCCTTCTGCAATTACGTCCTTCCAGAGATTTGTGTCCTTCCCAACTGTGACATTAAAAATTCCATGGAGGATCAGTTTTCTGCCATTTGCGTCTTGGGCTTAGCATAGCTGAAGGCTGGTGTAGAATCCCTTCTTAGTTAATCAAAGGATATGACTGAAAGGAGTCACGTGTGGATTCTTGTCTAGAATGAGCCAGACAGTCATGAGCTACTTAATCAGCCTGCAGGGGTTAGTTATCACTGAGACACCACATTTGATGATGGGGCCCAGTATCCTCTTCTGGAATGCCCTTCCACAAAAACATGTATCCACTGCAGTGATTGTAATGAGGTTAGCCAGGTGGACCTCATAGAATATGAGTTCCCTGATTGGGGCTGTTAATCTGGTCCAATCAGGGAGCCCTGGCTGACAGATATAATTAGGAGTGTCAGAAGTTCTGTTCACTCTGAGAGGTGGCTCTGAGGGAGCCGGATCAGAGTCAGGTGTAAATAAAGGATGATGGCATACCAGCCTCTGTGGAGTCATTTCATCCACCATCTTGCTCTTTCTGCTGGCCTCATCCTGCACGTTATGTCTCACTTATGGCAGCAATATCAAGGTCAAGACACCCGAGTTTGTAAGCATTGATGACAGGGCAACCATCAGAAAGTTGTCCATGTGGTACCTGATGCTCCAGGTCACAAAATTTGTTTTGTGAAGTAGAAAGCGCTTGTAGTTTTTAATATTTGGAATTGCTGCACGCCTCTGGTCTGCGGAATGTGTTCTTGGCCCAACGGCAAGTGGATTTCAAGACAATTGGAGGTTAGGCTCCACTGCGAAAGATCAGGTGAGTCCATACATGATCAAAGGCAGATCTCCAGCCATCGGCCCATGCCCCCTCCTGTGTGAAAAGGGTCTGCTTCAACCCTGTGCCCACACATGCACATACTCATTCAACCCACTCCACAGCCCTGGGTTCCTGGGATCTTGTCCCTTCTCCTCCCTGTTACCCCGATAATGCACTCCAACTACCCTGCTGCACAAGCTCAGTCTGAAAAAAGATCATTCAAACCAGGCTTAGCCTTGGGATTTGGGGTCATAGTCAACAACGTTGGATTAATGTAATGCCAATTATCTTTCCAGCTAAAAAGGGGGAAAAAATTAAACAACTAAATCTGATCCTGCATCCTAAATGTTAGAGGATTTTAAAACTCATATTTTTAAAACATTAGTACTTTTCCAGCTTTGATCTCTTTTAATCCAATCACTTTCACTTGGTCTCATTTTCTTGCCTGATTTAACTCTAACTCAAACTCCTCCTCTGTATCGTTCTCAATGTTTAAGTCTTGTTGGGGTAATAACATACATTTTACGATAAAAACAATAGGCTGCAGTTGCTGGAGATCTGAAACACAGAAATGCCTGGGGAAACTCAGCAGGTCCAGCAGTGTTTGTGGAGAGAGAAACAGAGTTAATGTTTCGAGTCTGGAATGACCCTTCAGAGCTGAGATAGAACGCCAGACCAGTTGAGATCCTGCCGGCTGTAATCCTGCTGTTAACTGAGACTGAGGTGCTCTATTGTCCTTGCTGGGTCTTTATTAACTCTCTCGGACTGACAGTGGGAAACGTTTTCAAGCCAAAGTGTGATTTAATTGGCTAGGCACACCAAGACACTCTTCCCCTTCCAACACAATGTGAGCCAAATGCTGTGGGACTCTGTGTGGTGCACTTTCATGTCCTATCAACAGCAGTTCTACAGAAAGAAGACAGGCATGGTATATCCGAGTGAGTGTGTTCAGATAAAACATGACTTTTGAAAGTCTAGGCAAGTGCTCACAGTGTTGGCTTTTTCATCTCCATGAGGGAAGGTCATGCGAAACTGGCAGGCTAGAAATCAAGTGCACTGGAGACGTTGGCCATTGCGCATTTCTGTTGAAAGCGATACCGTCAGATTAGTTCTCCACATCAACCATTAAAAGGTCATTTACAATCTTTGGATTACATGTGAAATCTGGATTGGTGTTGATTTAAAATGGGGGTATGAGAATTTAGAACGGAATGGCATTTTTTTTTTTGCTGCTGTCCTTTGCATTCGGGAACTGACATAGGAATCAGTGATCAGTCACTGCATCGGCAACATATCCTGAACGATGAGACACGCTGTGGCTCCTGTCTGATCTACAGAATGACAGTGTTACTGCAGTAGAGTTTTCTCTTCAAAAGCACACTGATTTGTGCAATCTATCTCTCAGCAGAGCCACTCTTCAGAGACAGGAGTTATGCACCATATAACTCCAATGAGGAGCTTAGAATCTCTAACATATGTACACTACAAGTCCAAACCTGAGCTATGAAGTGAAGGAAACTTAGTTGTAACATCTGCAGCTACACCAATTAGCAATGAATAGTGCAACGCTCCCTGTAGATCACACTTAACATCTCCTGTAAATGACACTTGTGTTAGCTTCAAACTCTACACAGCTCATTACACAGCCTTACCAGTATAGACATATATTTGCCACAACTGCCAATCTCTAATTTAATAAAGAAAATATCTCACTTCAGAAGCCATTTAAAAGTCTATTAAATAGCTTTAATTGAAAATACGGAAATCTTCCTTTCTCCCGTTGTGTAGAAAGAAAAGCCTCAATTATTAAAGACAACCAAACCTTAAATTATTGTTCAGAAATGTTTAATGCACAGCTGAATATTTCACACATCTTTATTTGCTTTCATGAAGAACTATGTCAGAGGAAACACCTAGCAACACTCTGAAACATCCAAAAGGATTTTCCTGCCTCATGATTAATTGTTTAATTCTGCACTTTTTATTAATAATATTGCAATGTTGAGATATTTAAATATCCTTAATATGAAAGTTCAGTTTTAATTTCTGTCTTCATGTTCTTCTCATTCTGCAGAGACTGTTTCCTGGCTGTTTGCCTGTTTGAATCTGAACTAATTAAATTCAATCTGTGATTATCCTATAAGCTCCAGTAGCTTGTGACCGTAAATCAAACAAAGAAAGCACCTTCTACCATTAGTATTGAGTGAAAAGAAACTACCATTTAAATAGGTGCCAGAGCACAACTGAAGGCTCCATGTATAAGCAGGATTGTAGCACAGATCTGTTGGAGGTGATTGAGATAAAAGTGAGAGGATACTCTAGGTTCTGCATGGCAGTGAGAGCTGGGTACATTGGATTTTAGAACGCCAAGCAGGAACTGTCATCTGTGGTGGTGACAAAAACTGTACAGATAATCTTACATCTGAGATTCAACCATATTCGTCATGAGGTCAAGATCATGTAACATTGGATGCTTGTTGTTTCGGGTCCGGTGACCCTTCCTCAGAACTGATGGTAGCTAGGAAAACGTCAGTGTATACGCAGAAGATAGGGTGGGGGAGGGGGTAAGGAGTAAACAATATTAGGGCTAGAGCCCAAAGAGAGAGCAGAAGAGCCGGACAGACAAAGGAGTGGATAACAATCTGGCTAGGAGGCTGAATAATTGTTAATAGAGACTGTTAGTGGCTAACAATAGGTAGGTGTAATGGCAGATTGTGTGAGGACAAGGCCTGGTGTGTGGGGTTGGGGGCTAGGACATGGGGGAGTACAGGCCCCAAAATTATTGAACTCAGTATTGAGTCCGGAGGGCTGCAGGGTCCCCAAGCAGAAAATGAGGTGTTGTTCTTCCAGCTTGCATTGAGCTTCACTGGAACACTGCAGCAAGCCTGAGTCAGAGATATTGGCCAGGGGGCAGGATGGTGAGTTAAAGCCGCAGGCAACTGGAAGCTCATTTTTGCGAGCAGAACGTAGATGTTCTGCGAAGCGGTCACCCAGTCTACAGTTTGTTTCCCTAATGTAGAGGACACCACATTGTGAGCAGTGAATGCAGTAGACGAGATTGTGTGAAGTGCAGCTAAGGTGCTAGTTTTACCTGGAAGGTATGTTTGGGCCCTTGGATACTGAGGAGGTAAATGGGCAGGTACTACACCTTTGGCGGTGCAGGGGAAGGTGCCATAGGGCTGTGGGGGTGGTGTTGGGAGTGAAGGAGGAGTGGACCAGAGTGTCCTGGAGGGAATGATCCCTGCGGAAAGCGGGCAAGTGAGGGGAGGGGAATATGTGTCTGGTGATGGTATCTTGATGGAGGTAGCGGAAATGGCGTCTGATGATCTTCTGGATGTGGATTCTGGTGGGATGGTAGATAAGGACAAGGGAAATCCTATCGCTGTGCTTGAGGGAGAGTGGGGTGAGGGTGGCTCCATTGTAACATCTATTCCCTTCTTACTCATATGTTTGTTATAGCTTCCCTGTAAATGCATTATTTTCTTCAACCAGCCTCTTGTGGCCGGTTTCACATTCTCACCATTCTTTAGGCAATGGAGTTTTTGTTCTGAATCCCCTATTGGATCAACTTGTCAGAGGTTGGCTACTGTTATACTCCTTCAGCATGCTATAGCACTGATTTGTAGAACTACACCAAATTTACTAATTAACTACATTAAGTAGCGTTGCTACATCAAAATAAGTGCAGAAGTGGACCAGTCGGATCCCTCAAGCTGCCCAGCCATTGGCAACAAACGAGCTAATTAGCTCATTTCATGGTTTCAAGGTAACATAATTGATAGCTGGCAAATATAATCAGTTTTGATCCAAACTGGTTAATATAAGGTGTTTCAGTTAGACATCATTTATCTCCTGACCTCCACAGTGATGTTAAAAACTCCAGAATGTTCCAAGGAAAGGAAGTAAAGGAACGAATTAAGAATTTGTCTGTGTCCTTAATTTATATTGAGGGGATACCAAAAACCAAGCTGCCTGTAATTGGGCATCTGAAAGATTGCCATTGAGCAATGGGCCCATTTGGATTTCTGATGTTAACAGTTCACTGCACTGGACTTGCTGTAAAGTATCAAACCTGTATACTTTCTGGCTTTCTGAGCCATCCCATCACTGTGGTGCCTGTCAATTTTGGATTCACTAAGCTTCAGCAGAATGTATCTCTGACAGCAGCCTCAGGATGGTACGCATCTGTTTTGAGTGTTTCATTGTTTGAGTGCCAGTGTTTCCCCGGTTCAGTAATTTCGCTGATCACTACACTCAATGTTCTCCAGCTTTAATGTCCAGACATAAAGTAAGGTTGGAACTGAAGCCCAGAGGGTTTTAGAGGAAACTAACAAAATAATATATATGTTGGTATTGGAGCATGCCTTTCTTCAGGGTGAAAATAAATGTCTATTCTAAAACAATGTTCGAATGAAAACTGCCCCAAATATCATGGGATTGCAGATATGCTAATGGTCAACTGATTGTGCCAATGTTACTTTTTTTTTAAGAGAAGCTTTTAAAATATCTTGTGCTTTTGAGCTTCTAGGTAGAATATTAGAGTTCATACTCCAAGCTTCTTGCTTTGTGCAGCCAAACTGTGAGCAGTATCCTTGAATACAACAGGGACGAAATACGTCTGCTGATGTTATTATTTTCAATTTGTTTTTGACACGTGTTAAAAGCTAAAAAAGTTACTTCATTAAAATTAACATATTAGACCTATATCACCATTCTCTCATCATTGCTCAGCCAAATTCCATGAATTTGCTGCATAGTAGCATTGTTGAAATATTTTCTGTGGTTAAGAACTACAGAATCCGTACAGTGTGGAAGTGGAAAATTGGGCTCATTGAGCCCATACCGATCCTCTGAAGGGCATTTCCCTACCCTATCCCCGTAACCCTGCATTTCCCATGGCTAATCCACCTAGCTTGCACACTATGGGCAATTTAGCATGGCCAATCCATCTAATCCGCACATCTTTGGACTGTGAGAGGAAGCCTACCAAGATGCAGGGAGAATTCGCAAACCACACACACACACACACACACACACACACACACACACACACACACAC
>JAHRHZ010000063.1:52576657-52600001 GCA_024137785.1 Ginglymostoma cirratum | reverse complement strand
ACACACACACACACACACACACACACACACACACACACACACACACAGACAGTGGAATTGAACCCAGGACCCGGGATAACCAATAATGATGATCTTGCCAATGAACAGCATATTCCAAGAACAAACTTTAAAGGAATTGTTCAAATCAATTGGTGAGACCTTCAGCACTCTGTGCTGCAACCATCAATTAGCTATAGGCAGCCATGTTTTCCACCATTTTGTTCTATCTTAGGCACATTTCTAGTTGGAAGTTAGCCACATGTTAAAAGAGCTTGACCATGGCTTTTTATTGAGTTTTCATGCTAGCATTGTGAGTAGTCAGCTGTTCCTCAGTTGAGAGTGCTCTTGCCTCTTGAGTCAGAAGGTTTAAGGGTTCAAGTCACCTTCCAGATACTTGAGTACAAGAAGCTATGCTGACAGTAGGAGTGTTGCTGAGAGAATCAATGGTGCTACCTTACAAATGAGATGCTTCCTTTCTCAAGTGTTTGTAAAAGGTACTGTTGCCTTATTTTAAAGAAAGGTGTGGAGCTTTCCCCATTTTTCTGGTGAGTATTTATCAAATACTTGCTTGGGTAATGCAGAACTTTAACATTGCTAAAAATAGTGTTTCCTATAATTTTCTGACACGTCAGTTCTGTTGAGTACAAGGCAAAACACTTTGACTTCATACCACTTTTTAATCATGTTCAATATTTATCCCTCAATCAACATGACTGAAACAAATTATCTGCTTATTATTTTATAGGGGCTTTATGGAAGCTTGCTGTGCACAAATGGGCTGTCCTGTTTCCCCTTGAACAACAGTGACCACACTATGAATGTAGTGTGGCTGCAAAGGCTTTGCAATTTCCTGACGTTGAGACTGGTGCTAAATAAATGCAAGTCTTTCACATTAGTCCTACCTTTGATTTTATTGAAATGCACCGAGTCACCAGTCTCGAAATATTAATCGTTTTCTCTCCACAGGCCTGCTGAGTTTCTCCAGCGATTTCTGCTTCTTAATAGTTCCAATAGATTTGGTTAACATCAATGTCCGCTCTGAATTCTCTCTAGTTATCTTAACTCTGAATTTCTACTGGGCACAACATTGTAGCATTAGTGCAAAAACAGATGAAAACAGACTTAAATTGTCTTAACTTTGTCCAGGATCTTATTTCTATTAATGAGTTGGATTTCACATTTACTTCCATGGGATGTGAAAACTTCAAATTCTGGATCCAGTTCACATTTTTTAAAATCCTCACTATATTATTTAATAAAAATGCTTCAGAGGTTTTTATAGAGACTTAGAGGCTTTTTACAAACAACTTCTTCAGAAATGAGTGAAGAGAGTAGAATCTATCTCTGAGTATCATGCAGTGAATGGTACCAGATTATGATACCATTGTAGCAGGGAAACTAAATGACACTTCACCAATACCATTGAGAACCTTGTATATCAGAGTGTCACTATTGCAGGATATAGACAAGAGAATAATTGCAACCACATAAAGCAGTTAAAAGGTATATGGAATGATAAAGGTTTATTAAAAACAGGTAACAGTACAAAACGTAAGGAATTATCATTTACGTGTAGTGCAGACCCGACTGAAGTATTGTATCTACTTCCGGGCACATGCCCTGGAAAAGATGTGAAGGCTTTAGAGAATGTCTACGAAAGATATCCCCCTTTATTCATTAATGGAATGAGGGCATCACTGGCTAGGCCAGCGTTTATTGCCCATCGGGCACTTAAGAGTCAACCACAGTGCTGTGGGTCTGGAGTCACATGTAGGCCGGACTGGGTAAGGATGGCAGTTTCCCTCCCTAAAGGACATTAGTGAACCAGATGGGTTTTTCCCAACAATCGATTCACGGTCATCATTGGAGTCTTAATTCCAGATATTTTTATTGAATTCAAATTCCACCATCTGCTGTGGTGGGATTCGGACATGGGTCCCTAAAACATTATCTAGGTCTCTAGATTAACAGTCCAGTGATAATTCCTCTAGGCCAAATATGAGAACGATTCCAGGGGTTAGCGATTTCAGTTATATAGACAGATTGGCCAAGCTCAGGCTATTTTCTTTAGAGAAGGGAAGGCTCGGAGAAGCTTTAACTGATGTATTCAAAATGAAGAAGTGTGTAAACAGAGAGAAGCCGTTCCCATTGGTGGAAGGGCTGAGAAGCAGAGGACACGCAATAAAGTGGTTGGCAAAGTAACCAACAGCAATATGGGGAAAAGACTTTTCTTATGCAAGTTGTCATAGTCCCGGAGGGATAGGGAAAGACAACAGAAGATGGTTTAACCTGAGGGTCACCACTCTTCAGGCCAGGGGAGAAGTTGAGAAGGAGTATCCTTCACAGTGACCTTAGCTGGTGCAGGAATGAAACTTGTCCTGTTAGTTTTACTCTGCATCGCGAACCAGCTGCCCAGCCAACTGAGCCCTGTTATTTTTGTGCAATTGGTGATTAGAATCAGCAATACACTGCCAGAGGGTGGGGTGAGGATAGAAAGAGCCAGGGTTTTCAAAATGCAAGTTGGATGAAAATCTGAAGAGAAGCAAGTTACAGAGATATGGGGTATGGTGGGAGAGGGAGACTAACTAAGGTTGCCCTTGCTTAGTGTAGTTTTGGACAAGATGACTGAATGGTCTCTCTCACTGTCACAACCATTCCATGATTATATTTCCCATGTGATAAATTACTGATGCCGGTAAGCTTTCTCCCCACCAAACCCCACCCCCCGCAACTGCTGCTGGTGCAGTGGACAACGTGGCAGTTGCATTGTTTACTGGCAGTTTCAGATCCCTACTAACAGCTCGATACACTCAGCATAATCAATCTGATAGGTGTTGTTGCTGGGCAGCAAGAGCCAGGTGTCCTATGAGTTTTTGAAGTATCAACTGAATATAAAACAATATTGTGGTCTCAGGCTTCTAGCCAATTCTCTGGCAGAGGGCTAGCATTAACTTTAATCAAGTATTAGTGTAGATTGGTTGGTGCAAATTTGATGGGCTGAAGGACCTCTACTGTGCTGTATGTCTCTACAACTCTAAATGGTTAGCGTGCAACCTCGAAGGGAATTTGCTTCCATTTTTGTGATAGACAAATTTATTAAGAATAATCAAGAACAAATTACATGCTCTGAATAACAGACTGAATTCCTAGTTTTTTAAAAAATACCTTTTGATGCTACTTCTGGAGACTAAATATGTTCTCTTGTAATATTGTTCGTTCCTTTCTTCTTCTCTATCTCTAACACCAGTCCTCGTGTTCTGAATGCACAAAAAGTTGAAAGTAAAAAGTTGACTTTTAAAACGCAGTTCACAGGCTATGCAGGAATCAAAAATGTGTTTCTGTGATCTCACTCTACTACTGTGTATTAGCAGGCCCATCATTAATGATTGCATTGGAAATAAGTGCCACAGAGATGAAAAAGGACTAGCCTCACAATAACAAGAGGTCTGGGGATCAGGACATTTCCACATCACAAACCGTCAAGATTAATGAAGATATTTTCCACATGTTGATGTTCCAATTTTTGTACTTGCTTTTGATTTGAGCTGCTGTCACCCAAAGAAAATGTAGATAGAGATAAACTATTCCCTTGATTGGGGATTCTAGAACTAGGGAGCACAGTCTGAGAATTAGGGCCAGACCAGTTAGGAGAGATTTTAGAAAACACTTCTACACACAAAAGGTGGCAGGTTATTGGAATTCTCTTTCACAAATGGCAGCGGATGCTGGATCAGTTGTTAATTTTAAATCCATAGTAGATAAATTTTTGTTAAGCAGCGGTACTAAGGGTCAAAGGCAGGTATACGGATTTAGGCCACACGTCATCCATAATCTCAATGAGCCTGTTCAACCATTCAAGGGGCCTAACAGCCTACTCCTGTTCCTATGTTCCTAAATATGTTTCTTAAATATTTAACAACAAAAATGGGAAATGGCTGACTGTTCTTTCACAGAAAATATTTCAGATTTATTTGCATTTATTTTATTGCTCAAGAGATGCTGGGAACCCATCTACTGTCAATGATATTTCGCACCAATTTAACCTCCGTCTCTAGTCACCTCCTAGCCTGCTGCCACAGAGAGGTATCAAATTCCACCCATAGATGGGCAGGCAAAATTGGCAGGCACGTAGCAAAACCCTATCATAGAGATGAGGAGAGGCAATATGAACTAACTCTACAAAGGTGAATGCAGTGAAAGCAGGAGTGTATGTGCATAAGTCATTGCAAATGGCAATGCAAGTTGGGAAGGTTACTTAAAAAAAAAAGCCCAACAGATCTTTGGCTTTTAACAATGGAGGTGTGGAGTACAAAACAGTTATACTAAACCTTTAGTGAACATTGATTGAGCTACAGCTGGATTGTGATTAGTTCTGAGCACTGCATTTGAGGAATGATAGGAAGACCTTGGAGAGGATATAGTAAAGAGTTACTCACCAGGGTTAATGAACCTCAGTTAGAGGGACAGGCGAGAGGATCTGATGTTGTTCTCCTTTGAGCAGAGAATGTTTAGAGGCAATTTGAAGCATTCAAAATCATGAATTGGTTTTACACAGTAAAAAGGTCTTTTTTTTCCCTCAGTAGCAGAAGGGTGTCTAACCACATGTTTGAAGTGATTTTTAAAATTCATTCACGGGATGTGGCTGTTGCTGGCTGGGCCAGCAGTTATTGGCCATCCCTAGTTGCCCAAGAGTCAATCACTTTACTGTGGGTCTAGAGTCAAATGTAGGCCAGACCAGGTCAGGGCAGCAGCTTCCTTCCCTAAAGGACATTAGCGAGCTAGTGCAAAAGAACTAAAGGTGACATGAGGGTCTTTTATTAATGTAACAAGTTGGTTTGGTATGGGATTGACAGCTGAAAGGGGTCAGGATGTGGAAGCAATGGCAATATTCAGAAGTGAACTGGATAAGTAGTTAAAGTGATAAAGTTGCAGAGTTGTGTAGAAAGAGCTGGCTCAGACAGTCAGGAATGAATTCTATGGTGGTGCCTTAAATGGGTCTGAGAAAACTTTTTATTTTAAAATGGTATGTTAAAAAGAAAAAGAAACTGGATTTAATTTTGCTGTAGCCTTGAGAGCTCTTGCATTTTGTGAAAAGTACAAAACATGAATACCATCTGGTTGACATTTCCACTATGATTATTTACATCAAAGTGCATGGATTTTACAGCAAGTAAACAAGCCATTCAGCTGAAGTAAAGCTGTGTGAAAAATTCCCTCAAGTTATTGAGATACTAACGCACATAAACTTACAGACTCAGAACAAAGCCAAAATGATTACACGGAGAACAGGAAATCTGTGTTATATGCAAATCAGGCATTAATAAGCGAAAAAAACCCCATACCAGGTTAGCAAGAAAACCTCTCTTTGCACTGTAGATAAATTGAATGGTAAGACTGATTGGTAAAATTAAGTAATAACAATATTGCCAACTAATAAGAAAGAATTTCATTAGCTTTACTTGTTGATACGGGTTTTAGCCTACCAAGAGAATTAAATAATAGGTGTGGTTTTTCTCTAAGTGAAATTTGTAGGAAATGTCAAGAGTATGCTGTGAAATTTTGATCTGAATTTTCCCTTTTTTTTGTGACCGAGTGATATTTTCGCTGAGTTCCATGGATTGTTTCCCACCATGGCTCACTCAGAGATAGCAAGAACTGCCGATGCTGGAGTCAGAGACAACACAGTATAGAGTGGAGGAACAGAGAAGGCCAGGCAGCATCAGAGGAGCAGGAAAGCTAACGTTTTGGGTTGGGATCCTTCTTCAGAAAAAACGTTGGTCACTCGATCTTCCACTGCTCTCTCGTTAAATCCACACCAGACTTCACAATGACCTTCTTGTTTAATCATGTGTTTGCAGAGGTGGAAGGTCTCGCCACCACTGGGACCTCCCGTGTTCATGGTGCAGATGCCATGTTTAAACCCCAAGCTGCAAGCCAGGGACTGCACTTCAAAATCTGCTGCTTTCGTTATTGCAGAGGGCATGGCTGAGAAAGGGAGGTTAGTACCCTAGTTCACTGACAGGAACCTGGTAGATGGGGTGTTGGGGAGGAGGTCAGTTCTTTATCCTTTGGATTGCCGAAGGAGGCTAGAGTGATAGATGTTGTAAGCCTGGATTGAGCTAGCCACCTAGATCAATGCAATGTCCCAGGTGAAAAGAAAGGCCCAGCATTGTAGAAAGAAGGGCAAAGGCCTTCTGCACTCCACAAGGGTATGTGCCACCATCTTCTCTCTGGTCCCTCACCCTCGCTCGAACTCTGTCATTACGCACACCTCCTGCCGGGGTTAATGCTCTAACGCTGTCATTATTGCATGCAGCATCTTCCCTCATTCGCTGTCACCCATTCCATTCTCCAAGACTACTAATTGGAGGACATCGCATCATCTCTCCTGCTCCTGCACCTCGTCACCTCTAACAGCCCTCCCAGCCAACTTCATCTCACTCGATTCCTCCTTTTGTCTCATCGCAGGCGAAAATTTTGCACAAGAGGGCAAAGGTGAGTGGCAGGATGCTATATATTTGTGACCTCACCACATAAAAGGAGAAGATCCTCAAACTGCTTGGAGAAGATTGAGATTGCTCATGTGTAGATCCAAGTCCTCCATGTTGGGGTAAATAAGTCAGCTTCACTGTGCATTCCCATAGTGCACAACTCATTCCCTTTCCTGTCTTATGTAGGCACCAGTGGTACCCACATAATCTCTGCCCCAAAGTGTCCAACCCCCTCACTGCATCAGCTTCTCCTCCATCTCTGAGGAAACAGATCCCTCAGAGGATGCCCTGGCAAAGCTGCCTCCTGCACCCTCCCCCACAGCTGAGAGACTTTCACATCAGCGGGCACTTTTTCTAGGTTAGACTTGGGAGCACAATCTGGTGAGTATGTACAGGAACCTCCCTGTAGAGCAGCAACCACCCCATGGTGGTGGCCCTCAGAGAATTACTGGAGACCAGGCACCCCAGGCAGAAGATAACCCTGTGATATCGGCCATTAATAACCTGGTGCTGATGCACAAACATGGAAACAGCATGTAGGCTTTGTTGGAGATACCTGCAAAATGGGTTGAGGGTTCATGGAGTCCACCAATGTTATCAGTGGTGGGTCAACTCCAGCAATTGTGTACCTCCATCTCAGATCCAGCAAAATGCTCAGTAGTTTTCCAGAAATGCATGTGAATTTGCATTCCATTGCCTCAGACATTGGTGCTCAACATCAACAGTTAGGCAAGGGGGCAGCAAGGGTCTTTGACTCACCCGGATATCCCTTCCTCTCAAGGGTGTAGGGTAGCAGGCCTAAACAGAGAAGGAACCATACAACAAACCCCAGGTCTCCTTTCAGGACACTCATAAAAAGGCTAGGTCCCACTGTGCTCGCAATCCCCAAACACTGTAGAAATTGTAGCTGGGCTGGGTACTCTCAGCATTTCTGGCCCTCCATCCACAAGCAACAGCAAAACCCAATGCCTCCCAACCTCCAGATTCATCTGCTCAAATTGGGCTCCGCTACAGAGAGACTGCGCCTAGATGTAATGGCAGGGTGAGAAAAAGTAGCATTTTGAGAATACAAAAGGCATGGGCGACACTTCTTTGCAAATTCACTCTCACATCTATCAATATATTTGCACTTTAAAACATCACATTTCTTTGGACTGTAATTTTAGCTGTAGGATCAGTTTACATGGCTATCATGCCAGAGTTAAGCAGCCTCTTCAGAAATCCCAAGAAAGACAGAAATTATATTGGTGAGGCATTTCTTATCTCAGTCGCATCCTGGATAGTAACAGATTTCAGCTTTTCCTTCATGAGCCCAAGTTCATGAGCGCTGCCAAGACTTAGCAGTTTAGTGAGGAGATCCCTAAGTCCAACGTTAGTGTGAACACCTTGTAATAGGTTTTGGCCTCTGCTCATATTGTGTGTGTGTGTGTGTGTGTGTGTGTGTGTGTGTGTGTGTGTGAGAGAGAGAGAGAGAGAGAGAGAAGCTACACCATCATTCATTTCTGTGGGGACTAAATTTCCTTCTACCCACATGTCTCACAACGAAGCACACACTCGTTTAAGGACAGGTATTGTGTAATACTGTATTAACATTCAAACTCATCTTCATACTGCTCATGTTCACCGTGCCCCTCTAGGCAAACTTATTTCACCCACTGTGAATGTATTGGCATGTATTTTTCATCCATATTACACAACTGAGATTTGGCTGAAGATGGTGCATTATCCAGGTTGTGTTCTTGAGAATGAGTTACAGACTCCACTTGAAAGTAAAGAGACCACCACAATCCTTTCCCAGCACAATATCCCTGAATTTTCCCTGAGACCCTGGTCTACCACATTGCCATGTCCACTATTGCTAGCCAGTGCCCCCCACCTCCATTGAAGCCAGAGTGATCGTGACTTGTGAACACCTCCACCTCACACAGTATCCCATGCTCACCTTTGCTATGTTTGATCGAATTGTTATTCATGGAGTTGCCTTCCCCTTTATTGTCATTAACCCCTCTGCATCCAACATATCCTATTTCCACACTTGAGATTCCCACATTCCCCAACACCGTGAGGATTGACCCCTTGATATTTAATGCCCCAGTCCCTGGGACTGACTATGGCCCACCCAATGGACTGAATGAGCACAACCAAACCCTCAATTATCTTCTCTATAGCTCCCTGAGTGACTTTACATATAATCCCCGGACATGTAGTCAAAGAGATGTACAGCATGGAAACAGACCCTTCTGTCCAAATTACCCATGCTGACCAGATATCCTAAATTGATATAGTCCCATTTGCCAGCATTTGGCCCATATCCCTCTTAACCCTTCCTATTCACGTAACCATCAGATGCCTTCTAAATGTTGTAATTGTACTAGTCTCTACCACTTCCTCTGGTAGTTCATTCCATACATGCACCACCCTCTGCATGAAAATGTTCCCTTTTAGGTCCATTTAAATCTTTCCCCTCTCACCTTAAAACTATGCCCTCTAGTTTTGGACTTCCCCACCCGAGGAAAAAGACCTTGTCTATTCTCTCTATCCACACCCCTCATGATTTTTTTATTATGCATTCATGAGATATGGGTATTGTTGGCTGAACAGCATTTATTGCCCTTCCCCAGCTGCCCTTGACAATGTGGTAGTGAGCTGCCTTCTTGAACTGCTGCAGTCCATTTTTTGTAGGTAGACCCACAATACTGTTAGGGAGGTTGTTCCAGGATTTTGACCTGATACGTTGCTCAGTTTAGGTGGTGGGTGACTTGGAGGGGAACCTGGAGAATGATGGTGTTCACATGTAGTTGCTGCCCTTGCTCTTCCAGATGGGATGCTTTTTATGGTGCATCTATAAAAATTGGTAAGAGTCCTTGTGGAGTTTCAAATTTCCGTAGCCTCTTGAGGAAGTAGAGATGTTGTTGTGCTTTCTTGACTGATGCGTCAACATGCCTGGACCAGAACAGACTGTTGGTGATCGTCACTCCCAGGAACTTAATGGTCTTGACCATCTCCACCTTAGCATCATTGATGCAGACAGGGGCATGTCCCCCACTCCTCTTCCTGAAATCAATGACCAACTCCTTAATTTGCTGACATTGATGGAGAGATTGTTGTCTTTACACCATGCCGCTGAGCGCCCCATCATATTTCTGAATTCTGTCTCCCCGTTGTTTGAGATCCGACCTACAACAGAGATGTTGTCAGCACAACTGTAAATGGAGTTGGGGTGGAATTCTTTTCACACAGCCATGAGTGTATAAGGAATATAAGAGGGGGTTGGGTTCACAGCCTTGCAGGGCACCATTTTTGAGGATTATGGTGGAGGAGGTGTTGTCGTCTATTCTTACTGATTGCGACCTGTGGGTCAGCAAGACGAGGATCCAGTTACAGAGAGGGAAGCCAAGACCTAGGTCTCGGAGTTTAGAGATGAGTTTGTTTGGAATTATGGTGTTGAAGGCAGAGCTGTAGTCAATAGGTAGCAGCCTGACGTAGGTATCCTTGTTATCCAAATGTTATATCGATGTAATTACCGCAAAACCTTATATTGTAATTCAAAGTTTCAATTACCTAAACTATTACCATGGTGACTGTTGTATTTTGCAATATTTGTGCTCAGTTATGTTCTATAACATATGCATTTTCTTTCCAGAATGAACCAAGAAAAGGTCAAGACACTTCCTAAATGGTCAGTGTTAAACCATTGCAAAAGTGGTGATCATGATCAATTAGAACAACCTAGATTGCAAACACATCTAAATGTATCGCATCTTTTTGTGCTTAAAAATAACAACTTAAAAATAGGAGAAACATTTTTAAATTAAAATGAGTGACAGTGAGTAATGCTTGGTTTATTTTATGACCAAAGGAGAGAAACAGATTGTTCAGTGATCAAAACCAGAGCGATTAGTACACCATCAGCTTCTCAGTGACTCATTTTGCCCTCCTGAACTCTGCATTGTTCTCAGGTTGGATGTGACCCAGGACAAGCCTTCTGTATTGAACTTCCAATGCTTCATTGAAACCCAGTGAAAGAAGTCAACCTAGTGATGTCAATGCCTTCTGGGGAATACATACCCCCATTGACAAAGCCGTGTCTCTCAATGTCAAACCGAATGGACTTGCTTCTAACTGTGTCCAATCAGTTGCTTCAAAAGAGGTGAAAGATTCCATGGTTGATTCTGTGAAAATTGTGTGGAATGTCAAGTGACTTTCAATGAGTGTTAAGTTTTCTTTCAAATGTAGCGCTAATTGATACACGGTACAAACCAACCACACCTCGACCTTGACCCACCCTTGTCCATCATTTTTATCCTGCTTCCTCTTCCTAATTCACTTTTGCCTTCATTACTTTTGCAAATAAGATGAAAAATTGTCTCTCCTCTCTGAGTACTGGTGAAATTGTCTTAATTCCCCCTTCATGGACAACCTGAAGTACAGTCGAGATTACAAATATCCGTTAGTCTCAACATATAAACAACACTTTCGCATTTCATACCATTGTATTCATAAAAATGATCTGAGAAAGGTCTCCCTCAAATAAAACCAATCAAACTCAGTGCTTGATATTTCTGATATTCTACGTCAAGTATCTTAGTTACATTTTACATTAAAAGATCCTAATTCTTCTCAAAGACAATATGTTCTCACTGATAGAGAAATGCATTCCTTATTGTCCAAATGCACAAAAAGGTGTTTATAGATATTTAGGTATGTTTTTAAAAATCAGTAAATTGGCAAGAGGAAGATATTTTAAATTAAATGTACATACAGTTACTGGGCAAAAGTAGGCCAAAGGAAGGTACTGTTTCATGGTTAGCGTTACATTGCCTCCAACATGCATTAAATGGAAGCACACCACAAAGGCAATTCCTATAAAAAGACCAATGTGTTCTTTAAAGTGAAAATTACCCTTTTTGTGTGTGCCATGGGTGTTTTATAGCAGTAATGCCCACCTTAGTATCAAACTGGTAAACAACAGAGACCTGCAAGCATTCTTGTCCACTCCGAAAGATGCAGAACGCCATATTATCAGCCTGTAGTCTCCCAACATGAAGCAACCTGCGATACAGTACCTGAGTTACAAAATAGTTAAGTAGTTCTGAAAATAATAGAATCATCTAAATTCTTAACAACTTCTCTGGATTTTTATTGCAATGTCCTGATGGTAAGCCATGTGACATTAATGATCCAAACTTTGAGCAATGTAGGAATTTGGGAAGGATTTTTCCAGGACATGGCCAGAGATTTGGGAGAATACAGTGAGAATGAAAAAACCTGATTCTCTGTGTTCAGAAAACAAAGTCTGATCTCTCCTTTTGGGAATCTCACCAGTAAGCAGCAAGGATCTTATTTCCATGTCTTTACAACTTATTAATAGCTAATTTTATCTTGTTTCTATGCAGTTCACAATTCTTCCAGGCACTGGGGAGAAACTAGACAGTGCCAATTTCTAACTTAAAAGTCAAAGTGTTTAGCTGGCACAGTAGTTCACCAGTGTCTTCTCTAAGCATCCATGTTGGCCATTGTATGCCGATATCTCAGAGTATGCTGAATGTCCAATGACTACCTGCACCTTCTGTCCACAGTCATCAGCATCGACAAAAACTTGTACTTTGTAA
The DNA here is from genome assembly GCA_024137785.1 of Ginglymostoma cirratum. Taxonomy (NCBI): domain Eukaryota; kingdom Metazoa; phylum Chordata; class Chondrichthyes; order Orectolobiformes; family Ginglymostomatidae; genus Ginglymostoma; species Ginglymostoma cirratum. The sequence continues at coordinate 52,587,898 of JAHRHZ010000063.1, read as the reverse complement.
AATGTCTTGGTTGACAATTCAGATTAAGTTAAGGCTTTTATGGGGTTACACCATTGTCATGACTGTAGAAGCTTATCACCAGGTGAATGATTCAATTTCAGAGTTTGCAAATGAGGGAAAACCTATGTGAAATGTTAGTTTCTAATGGATAAAGGTCCAACATCCTTCAATTCTCTAACTTGAATAACAACACTATTTAATTAACTGGACATTTGTTGAAATGGTGTTTTACATTGAAATTACAAGATTTGTGATTCTGAAAATAATAAAAGGAAACAACTAGATGTTCTGCATCTGAAATCACAAAACTGATGAACTGATGGTGTTGATAGAAATAGATGAGTATGATATGATAGACATCACAGAGGGGATGCCAATACTAAATGGCACAGGACATTAGGAAAGACATGAAACTAGGAAAATGTGGAGGAGTGCTTCCATTAATTATTGATTGTATTAGCAGAGTAGAGATGGATGTTCCAAGTTCAGAAAACCAAGATATAGTGGCATTTTGGGTAGAGATGGAAAATGATAAGTGCTAGAAATCACTTGTAAATGTGACTATTAATGCCCCTAATAATAACCACTTGGTAGGATGTAATGTTGAAATAATGATGAAATGATGGGAGCATGGAAATAACTTAAGTGGCAGATGAATTGTGCATGCATTTTTGTTTTGGTCTTCACTGTAGATACTACAGGTAACATTCCAGCAATAGCTATAAATCAAGACATGTAAAGGTGGGGAGAAACCTAGGAAAATTACAATCATTAGGGAGGTGGTGCTGAGAAAATTGTTGGAACTGCAGGCTGACAAATTTCTGGGATCTAAAAGATGTGGCCAGTGAGATAATTGATGTTTTGGTTTAAATTTTCCAAATTTCCCTAGTTTCCTGGAAGGTTCCATTAAATTGTAACGTCATAAATGTAACACTTATTCAAAAAAGGGTGAGAAACTGCAGGTCAGTTAGTTTAACGTCTGTCGTAGGGAAGGTGTTGGAAGATCTCATTGAAGTTATTATAAAAGGACATGTTGAGAAGTTCAGCTAATTAGGCAGAGTCAACATGATTTGACGTTCTTTAAAGAAGTAAAATATGCTTTATGATAAAGTATGATAAAGGGGAAGCAGTGGATATACTTGGATTTCCAGAAGGCATTTGATAAGGTGCCATTTCAAAGTTAATACCAAAAAATAAATGTTCAAAAGTGCAGGGATGTTGGCATGGACAGAAAATTGGCTAGATGAAAGGAAATGGTGAATGCACGTACACTTACAACATTTTAAAAAACACTTTGGTAAGTACATGAAAAAGAAAGTGAAGAAGGTTACCTCAGAGTACAACGGGATCTCGATCAGATGGGCCAACGGGCCGTGGAGTGGCAGATGGAGTTCAATTTAGATAAATGTGAGGTGCTCCATTTTGGAAAGACAAGTCAGGGCAGGACATATATACTTAATTGTAAGGTCCTGGGGAGCATTGCTGAACAAAGAGACCTTGGAGTGCAGGTTCATAGTTCCTTGAAAGCGGAGTTGCAGGTAGACAGGATGGTGAAGGAGGTGTTTGGTGTGCTTGCTTTTTATTGATCAGTGCATTGAGTATCAGAGTTGGAAGGTTATTTTGCAGCTGTACAAGACATTGGTTAGGCCCCTTTTGAAATACTGCATGCAATTCTGGTCTCCCTACTGTGGGAAGGATGTTATGAAATTTGAAGAGGTTCAGAAAAGATTTACAGAGATGTTGCCAGGGTTGGAGTGTTTGAGCTATAGGGAGAGGCTTAATAAGCTGGATGTTTTCCCTGGAGTGATGGAGGCTGAGGGATGACCTTATAGAAGTTTATAAAATCATGAGGGACGTGAGAGGGTGGTGCATGTATGGAATGAGCTGCCAGAGGAAGTGGTGGATGCTGGTACAACATTTAAAAGTCATCTGGATGGGTGTATGAATAGGAAGGGTTTGGAGGGTTAATAGCCAAATGCTGGCAAATGGGACTAGATTAATTTAGGATATCTTGTCAGCATGGATGACTTGGACTGACGGATCTGCTTCCATGCTATACAGCTCTATGAACCCATGACTGTAAATGTTTGAAGGGATATGAGCCAAGCACAGGCAGGTGGGACTTATTTGGTTTGGGATTATGGTCTGCTTCAATGCTGTATGACTCAATAGCTCTATGACTATGACCCTGACAGGAAACAGTAGACATATATGGGTCATTTTCTAGTTGACAAGATGAAATGTGTGATGGGCTACAGGGATTAGTGCTGGGGCCTCAGTTGTTCACAGTTTATATAAAGAACTTGAATCAGAAGGCATGGCTATCAAATTAGCTGATGACACAAAGAGAGATAGGAAAGTAAGTAATGAAGAGCTTATTAGGAAGCTGCAAAAGGGTATAGATAGGTTGAGGGAATAGGTATTGTCCTGACAACTGGAGTATACAGTAGTAAAATGTTAAATTATCCATTATTTAAATTATAAGAAATTGCAAAGCTCTGAAATGTGGAGGAACCTAGATGTCCTGCTGCATGAATTGCAAAAGGTTAGTTGCGCATATACAGCAAGTAATTAGGTAATTTAGTAGGATGTTATCATTTATTAAGTGGGAAGTTAAATATAAAAGTTTATTTCAATTATACAGGGCATGGGTGAGCCCATATCCAGACTACTGTGCATGGTATTGGTCTCCTTATTTAAGGGATGATGTAAATAAGTTGAAAGCAGTTCAGAGAAGATCTACTAAACTGCTACCAGGAATGGCAGATCATCTTATAAGGAAAGGTTGGATAGGTTAGGCATGTATCCATTGGAGTTTGGAAGAGTAAGAGGCAACTTTATTGAAAAGTATAAGAGACTGAAGCGTCTTCACAGGTTCGGTGCGGAGAAGTTGTTTCCTCTTCTGGGAGAATCTAGAGCTAACGGTCACTGTACCAATATAAGGGATCACCCATTTAAGACAAAGAAGACGACAAATGTTTTCTCACAGTGTGTTGGGAACATTTGGAACTCTCTTTTTCAAAAGGCAGTGGGACCAGAGTCTTTGAATATTTTTAATACCACTTTTCTTGAAAAGCAAGCATATGAAACATTTTCACATTAACGTGAAACATTCTGACCAGCAGTGATCTTATTGAATGACAGAGCAGATTCGAAGGGCTGAGTGGCCTGTGAAGGTTTGAATGTTCACTCCAAATGACAATGAACCTGGACACTGAATAGTTGTTTGAGATTGTGCAGGGTCAGGAGGAGTAGTGGCAGTGTTTGGGAGTGAAATAATCATTGAAACAGGCAGTTTGGGGGAAGAGTATATAATGTCCTCTTACTGGCTCCACCAGTGTTGCTGCACCTGACAATGGGGGGCATCACAGTTGAATCCATTTCTTCATTAGAGGCCACTGCTTCCTCTCTTGCCATCCAGAACAAAGACCATCCATTTCTTTCCACATACAATTTTCTTTCGGATGAAGATTGTGCAATTTTACACATTGCCTGCTCTGCTATTGCTAGTGGAAGTCCAGAATAATTCATTCCCAAAGGATGAGTTCTCCTTTCTTGTTATGAAACTACGTAATTTCCTTGATTATATCCTAATGTTGCAAATGAGTGAATTAGTTTACTGCTGACACCTAAATTAATGTGGATGAAAGGGAGAAGTCCTGAGTGAATGATGACAAATAATTGCATCACATTTGATCGCAACCATCCCATGTAGGACCTTTCTATTCTTTGCAACTTGTATACATTTGTGTTAAAATCAAAGTGTTTTTAAGATCTTGAACCTAAGCCACTGAAACAATTGCTCAAATGTTAGTCTCGCGTGAGTAGAGTAAATCATTGATGGAGCATTTAATCAATAATTAGAGGTTGAAACTGCAGACGGTTTCATTTCTTTGCTGATGACAGAAAAATCACTCAACTGCCATGTAGCATCTTGTCCCACAAAACTGAAAGCATTTTTAACGTAACATGTTTTGCAATCCTGGAAGAATTTAGTCCACTTTGAAGTACTGATACGCAGGGATTGCCTGTTAACATTGACTTCAGACAATGCCAGAGCACTACATGAACTTTAAAAGGTCTCAATTAACATTAAATGAACGTTCCCAATATGTGCACTTTCCTCTAATCAATTATTGGTCACCAGAATTTGAAATTAGGCATGAATTGGCGTGACTTCTTTTGTTGTAAATGTCACTACAAGCCTTTGGTTAAAGGGAAATCATTCGCAAAGCAGATTGCAATTGACTGTGTGCTATTGCTATAGAAACAAGAACCAGTTACTAAGGCTGCTATATCCTTTGATCCTTAATACAATGACTTTTGGAGCTATTCATTCACTCATTGATTTGTACAGGCCAACATTAATACACGTACAAACATAGGATTCAGTCCTTCAAATCTGCTCTGCCATTCAAGTAATACATGGCTGATCTGTATATTAACCCCATCAGTCTTGGCTCCATAACCCTTGATATTTTAATCTAAGAAAAATCTTGTTAATTTCAGTCTTGAAAACTGCAGTGGATCCATCATCCTTAATGGGCATAGGGAAAGTTTCAAATTTCTACAGCAAACACAAAACACTGCGTATATTTGAAATTCAAAATGATTGTGATAAAGGTCGTCATCATGAAATGTTGCCCCAGAATGTCCAATCTCTGGATACTCTGAGACCAGATCTATATTCAAAGGTACACATTGAGATCCCTCAGAAGGCATGACACTGTGACACTGTGAAAATTGTGTTTGAACTTCTATTAGGCAATTCTCTTTCATCTTTGGATACTCTGAGAAAGTACTTTGGACTGTGCTCACCAAGTTACCTGGACTGGCATTTGGCTAAGCCCTTTACCCTCAACTTCTCACCTGACCACCACTGCCTACACCCTGATTCACCCTGACATTCCTCCCAACCCTTTAGCTCCTCCCTGACCACTGGCAGCACCTGAATCTGTCCTGACCCTCTGACCTACCCCCTTCCCAAATACCCGCCCACTTCCCACTGAGTTCTAGCGTCGTCTTGATCCCACGAAGTCACTCATCCCCAAGCCCCCTACTCCCTAAGGAGACGCTATCCCAGACTCCTTTCCTCCACTCACCTGCTGGACCTCCAAATCCCTTCTGACCCGCTTGACTCCCTTCTGACCTAGAAACGTGCCCCAAATCCCTGAATCCCCTTCAACCTCTAAATCTTCCCCGACCTTCCCTGACTCCTTCTTGACCCCAGGGTCCAACCGTGACCTCCTGACATCTTCACGACTCACTCCTAGCTCTGACCTCTTTCCAACCCAACTACCCACCTTAGCCACGATTTTGTGTGTGTGTGTGTGTGTGTGTGTGTGTGTGTGTGTGTATCTGTCTGTCTCCTTCCTACTACTGGGCACTGTTCAGATACTCCAGGAATGGATGGAGGCATTGTGCCACATTCAGAGATCATCTGGCTTCAGTAGTGCTTTTCACAGCCTGGACATTGATGGCTACTTCAGAAACTTCTCTAGCAAATGGTCCGAACCAGGCCAGTAACACTGGGTCTCTGTGGGAGATTAACTAGTAACAGTGACCATTCTACCCACTTCCCTTGTGTGGTTGTCATCAGCAGCTCTGTTAGCATCACTGACGCTGTAAAAACAAGCAGATTCCTGAGGATCCCATCTGGAATAATTGGCACCAGCCATTCGTTTTATGGAGCCGATTAAGAGACAGACCAGCAATAAGACCCAGAATCATATTGTTTCCTTCTTCCAACCAGTAATTACCTTGGCTTCGAGTGTTACACAGTTTACAGACTGTAAAAGTTAATTATCCGTGGCATTTCCTGTCCTATCCTCATCAGATATGAGCTGAGAGTTTAATAATGTGGGCAATGTCTACAGGATTTGTGGTAGTGAAGTGAAGATGCCAAGTAATTTTGAAAACTGATGGGTGTCCTTCAGCCATCATAGAAAACTATTCAATCATCTCCCTCTTCTGGAAACAATACGGCTAAACATTCTGCTCTTTTAACCTCAATGGGCTGAAAATGTTATACTGCCCAATACTAAACCAGCGGTCTAGAGGTACCTGCAGTTCTCAGTCAACCTACCAAACTGATTGTATTGACTTTTGTCCGATTACAGCACCAAGGAAAATGAAGTGCTGTCTAATTTCTCCTCACAAAACAAACCTCTTGTCCGAGAAATCACTAGAGTTTACCCACTCTGAACTGCTTATAATGCAATTGTGTTCCTTAATCTTAAATAAGGAGACAGAAATGGTACACAACACTGTAGATATGTCTCAGCAACACCGTATACAACTGTAGCAAAATATTCCAACTTTTATATTCAACTCTCCTTGCATTGAACAACCACATTTCAACCATTTCCTCATCACTTGCTGTACCTACACATTAATTCTTTGTGTTTCATGTGCTGGTGTAGACATATACACTTGGTTCCTCATTCTGTCATTCAATTTAAAGCCCTCTCACCACCCTAGTTATACAACTCATTGCAACACCAGTCCAAGTATGGTTCATTGAAGTCTGTCTCAGTAGTACATCTCTCACTTTCCCTACTGCTGGAGCTAGTATCTCATGAATTGAATCAAGAATTGAAACCCATTTCTCTAACACCAACCTTTGAGACATACATTTTAATCCCTAATCATCTTTCCCCTTCCCAGATTGCTTGCGGCATGGGCAATAATCCAAAAGTCATATCTTTGAGGTTCCATTTTTAAATTTAGCCCCTAAGTGCACAGACACCCTGAAGATATCCACTTTCCTAGTCCTACCTATATCTTCGGTACCTAAATGTACCAGGACCACTGGAGATCCCTCCCGCTCAGTGCAGGTTTCTCAATGCTCCAAATCCCAGTGCTGGGCAAACAACGCAAGACTTTGTCAGGTCTCTCACTATATACTGCAGATAACTGCCAATTGGCCAATAATACCACCCTTCCTACCACTCTATTCCTATTTAGTCCCCACCCCACCCTGCTCCCCTGGCTCGAGTGGCCTCCTGTACCATGGTACCACAGCCATTTTGCTCATTCACCCTGCTGCTTCCACTTTGTTCCATTCAGGCTGCATGTACCTCAAATCTGTTGGATAGTTCTGAATAAATACCATCATCAGTAAAGATTAACCCTGTTTTTCTCTCGCATAAAGAGATAAAAGGTACTGCAGATGCTGGAGAATCCGAGATAACAAGCATGGGGCTGGATGAACACAGCAGGTCAAGCAGCATCATAGGAGCAGGAAAACTTGACGTTTCGGGCCTAAACCCTTCATCAGAAAAACTCTCGCATATGTTGCCTGACGTGATGAGCATTTACAGCGTTTTCTGTCCTTATGCCATGACCTTCATGGCCACTGACAGAGCAATGGTCCCCTGGTGCAAGGATCCAGCTCAGACCGAAGGGGATGTCATTGGCTGATCACCAGCTTTTTGATGAATCGGAGTCACCTGAGTCATTGCTTTTGACTCATACAAATTTAAGGGCATTGCGCATTGCTCCCATTGGTTGTAGGAGTTTCGATGGGGCGCCCTCTCATCCCTGTGACACCTTGATGGAGAGATCCCTTATTATCAACATTTTATTGCCCTTCATTTAATGTTCCCCAGTATCCCAAACTGCTTTCTATTGACAATCACAATGAGCTGAATCTTACATCTTTCTTTGGCTAAGTCCAAATTGTGCCTAGTTTGTTGCAGGATTTGTCCATGAGGCCTAATGAGTTCTGTCACTGTATCTTGCCAAACTCGCCACATTAGTTACCTACACTGCACCTCTTACATCTATTCCTAGAACAACTCACCATTCAGTGGGTATGTTCCCAGAGACCAGTTTCCCTTGTGCTGGTGACATCTTTAAAAAGGAACTGTGCACTTGGACAGGTGTTGGTAGTCTGGTGTTAGCCCTTGAGCTTGTAGACTTGCTCGCTGAGCCGGTGTGTTTGGTTGCAGACATTTCGTCACCCTGCTCGGTAACATTGTCAGTGTGTCTCCGGTGAAGCGTTGGTGTTCTGTCCCATTTGTTATTTATGTGCCTTGGTTTGCTGGGTTGGCTGGTATTAATTCTAGTTCTGTTTCTCAGTGATTTTGTCAAAGTCTAATTCAATGTGTTTGTTGATGGAGTTCTGGTGAAATACCTGGGCTCCAGGAATTCCCTGGCATGTCTCTGTTTGGCTTGTGCTAGTACGGATGTATTGTCCCAGTCGAATTCATGTCCCTCGATGTCCGTGTGTTGTGAGACAAGTGAGAATTGGTCATGTTTTTGGTAGCTAGTTGGTATTCGTGTATCCATATAGTCAGTTTACTTCTGGTTTGTCCTGTGTAGTGTTTCTCACAGACCTTACATGGTGCTACCCCTTACTAAGAACATTTTGGCACAGCAATCACAAAGCCACATGTTAGGTAGCTGCCACTGCTGACTCTCGTTTGCATATACAACTGTGTTCTCTCATTCTCATTGCTGTTTACTCACCAGACTATACACCTTACCTGCCTGTAACAAATACCTTCTCAACACTGTTGAGTCACCACTACTCTGTCCCCATTGCCCATTCAGTACATGCATCTTGTCTTTGTCCAGTCAGCGAACATCACATACTGGCAAGTAATTGGACAATTCCAGACATGAGCTTTGTATTCCCTTTGAGTCTTTGGTAAATCGAACAAAACCAATAGGGGCTGGAGTTCACCCCCACAATGCAAACCAGATTTCGGCAACATGACCAAGAAGTAATTCACAGTCCTCAATTCTCTGCTGCACCCAGATCACATTTTTGGAACCAGGTGGGTGGCACGGTGGCTCAGTGGTTAACACTGCTGCCTCACAGCGCCAGGGACCCGCATTCGATTCCACCCTCGGGTGACAGTGTGGAGTTTGCACATACTCCCTGTGTCTGTGTGGGTTTTTCTGGTTTCCTCCCACAGTCCAGTGATGTGTGGGTTAGGTGGACTGGCATGATAAATTGCCCTTAGCATCCAGGGACATGTAGGTTCCTCACTCAATCCCTGGAAATGACAGCCAGAAAACCAGAGGCCTCCTGTGGCAGCCATCTCGCCAGGAAGCAGCTGCTCTTCAGCCTCCCGAGGTGCCAGTTGGTTCCATCTTCACTTTTTTTAGGAAAGCAGCCTCAGAGTCCAACATCTCATTAGCAGCTGGGCCCTTCACTCTCAGTGGAAAGGACCTAAAATGGGAATAGAAGGGATGAAAGAGTTTCTTAAATCTCAGAGGTGTACCCTGTAGTTGAGGACTGAGTACACTTCCGCACAAAGTGAGACCTGTTGTCCCTTTAACATACCTCCATTGTACACCCACATTCAGGCTTGGCTGTTAGAGTAACTCAGTAAAGGTGCCACTCTGTCTGAGGGACCAGCTCATTGTCATCAAGAAGGGATTGCCTGCTGTGCTCCAACACCCGGAACTACATCAAATGCTCAATATTTCACTGCATTCTGTACAGTCTGTCAATAACAGCTACATGATAGATAAGGAAGCAAAGTTGTGTGGCTCACACAGGACTGTTGGCAGTTGAATGAATAATGGTTCCCCTTCAGCCAGCATTAGCCTTTTGTAACATCATTGCTGCTCACACCCATACTACTGAGGTGGCCATGTTCAATTCGTAAGGGCCAATGGAATTTAGCAAATCACCTTCGACCAGCATCTGACCTCTTAGCACCTTTAACATCCAGACGATGCACGTTTGCAAATAGCTGCTTCATGTATTTGCCCCTACAATGTCCCAGCATCCAGCAAATGCGGATCCTGCGCTTCCTGCAAACTGTCACTTACTCCATTCACCTCCGGGCACTGTTCCAGTAGTACTTTTCATCTGGAGAAGGGTGCTCCTTTAAACCTACTTCACACATTAAGTTTTTAAGTCAGCTATTCCAATGTATCCTTCTCCGGCTTGTGTCAGTTGTCAGCTGATCATGCTCTTCTGAAGCACATTGGGACATTTCATTACATTAAAGCACTATACAAATGAAAGTTAATGACATTCTAGCTGACCAGCATAAGATGAGAAGCTCATCCCAGCCAGCAGATGAATGGTAGTAACCTCACTGTGTCACAAAGCTCTGGTACATCAATTAATTGACCCAGCAGGGCAGGCTCAACTAAAACCCATCATTCTTTAAGCATGTTGCTGGCTCTGGTACAACTCTCCGTCAATATTCAGTGTGTTTTATGGCTCCACTCAAACAGTATGGGAATAATGAGCTGTTAAATTGTCTGACCTATATACCAACATAACTTTTAAAAAATCGCACTAAAAGGGTCAAAATGGGGCCATTTATTTCCTGTTTAATTGTGTATTTCTGTACTTGCATGAACTGCCAAACTGCACACTATTATTCTTCCTCTATATTTAACAGCACAGGCTGGCGGAGGGAGAAATCTTCAAAACAGTCTATGCTGAGACCAATTTCACACTTACCTGAGAAACAAAAGGCCAAAGACTGGAGAATGGTAAAGATCTGATTTAAGACAGAAGATGCTGTAATCAGACAGCAGCACAAATGGAGGTTACTTTGTCTGAACCGAAGGTGTTGCTGACTGATAGGGATTTTCAAGTAAAGAGGATGCTGGGAAATCCAAGATGGAGGATTGGAAAAATTGTGGCCGTAAGAGATGCTCCTTTTTTGAGGTATTTTCAGTGTTGGAGCTGATTTCCTCGAATTCTAGGAGCAGGAATTGCTGTGTTATAAGCTGATGCATAGTTTTGCAACTTTGGGAGAAAAAAGATCAAAACAACAGCACTTTAAAAAAGAGGAAGTCAGACAACGGCAGTGGAAGTGACCACATGTGAAGTGAATCAGACGGAGGAAGATACTTGCACTGCTGTCCGAACCAATAGCAACCTACACTGCTGACTGTTTTGCTGTTTGATTTCAAGTATCCCTGAACATTGGAGTTTGTCTAAGAAAAAGTTAACAAACAGCGAAATTCACAACTGACCTTGAAGAAACCTGTGTGAGACAGTTCACAGCAGGGGAGCAGCTAAGCAGCTTTTTAAAGTGTAACCTTACTCCTTGTTTGTAAATCTACAAAAGTGAGTAGAGTGGTGGGTCTCGGCCCGAAACGTCAAGCTTTCCTGCTCCTATGATGCTGCTTGGCCTGCTGTGTTCATCCAGCTCTACACCTTGTTATATCAGTGAGTAGAGTGGGTACTTCTTTGATTACATGTTTTATGAGATCTGTCTCTTGATTAAACTTTAAAAATATAAAACATAGGTACTAAGT
>JAHRHZ010000063.1:52556986-52576257 GCA_024137785.1 Ginglymostoma cirratum | reverse complement strand
CACCTTGTTATCTCGGATTCTCCAGCATCTGCAGTTCCTATTATTTCTGTAACCAAGACTGGCTCTAATGTAATGAGGGGTACGCCAAGTTCCAAACGATCGATTGTAATAGGGGACTCTCTAGTCAGAGGCACAGTCAGATGATTCTGCAGCTGACAGCAAGAAATCAGAATGGTGTGTTGCCTCCCAGGTGCCAGGATCAAGGATATCTCTGAGAGAGTGCAGAATATTCTCAAAGGGGAGAGGGACCAGCAGGAGGTATTTATACACATTGGAACTAACGATGTTGGAAGAGAAAAGAATGAGATCTTGAGGAGAGAATATAGGAAGTTAGGAATTTAAAAAGGAGGTCCTCGAGGGTAGTAATATCTGGATTACTCCCGATGCTACGAGCTAGTGAGGGTAGGAATAGGAGGAGACAGCAGATGAATGTGTGGCTGAGGAGCTGGTTCAGGGGCGAAGGATTCACATGTTTGGATCATTGGAATCTCTTCTGGACTAGGAGTGACCTGTATAACAAGGATGGGTTGCACCTGAGTTGGAGGGGTCTAACATACTAGCAGGGAGATCTGCTAGAGCTGTTTTGGAGGATTTAAACTAGTATGGAGTGGAGGGACCCAGGGAGATATTGAGGAAAGAGATCAATCTGAGACTGGTACAGCTGGGAAAAAGGAGCAAGTCAGACAGTCAGGCAGGCAGGAACAAAGTAGAGAATGAGGTAGGACTGATAAATTTAAGTGCATTTATTTCAAAGCAAGAGGCCTAACAGGTAGACATCTTGAAAAATGTCCGTATTACACAGCGGGGAGTGCTGGATGGCTTAAAATGCATAAAGGTGGATAAATCCCCAGGGCCTGATCAGGTGTACCCTAGAGCTCTGTGGGAAGCTAGGGTAGTGATTGCTGGGCCCCTTGCTGAGATATTTGTATCATCGATTGCCACAGGTGAGGTGCTGGAAGACTAGAGGTTGGCTAATGTGGTGCCACTATTTAAGAAAGGTAACAAGGAAAAGTCAGGGAACTCTGGGTCGGTGAGCCTGACATCAGTGGTGGGCAAGTTGTATCTCCCAGTACCTCATTATTTACATCAGTCTTATTCTTTTTAAGTCCTTCACAATCTCTCATTACAACAATGCCAGCAGCAGTGGTTCTAATGTATGTACAAGCTGTGTGTTTACATACACGTCTGAGTGTATGTTAAGTTCAATTTTCCTGTTTTTCTATTTACAGAGCCACAGCATAGATGCAACGTAACAATAGGTTATTGATTTGCAGTGTAACTTTGGTTCTCTCTCTATCAATGCTGTCCGACCTGCTAAGTATTTTCTGGTTTCACTTCAGCAGTATTCTGCTTTTTTGTAGTATGACTATTTCTGGAAGTAGATGATGGACTGATTCGGGAAAAGTGTGCAGGAGTTGTCTTGAGATCAGTTGTGTTTAGGTTACTTTGGATTCTGATCTTCTTTCCTCTTGACAGTTTAGGCAAAAACACAAAGGATCAAGCACCCCGTCATGCCTAAGGCCTTAGTTGTGTTCAAACTTCCCTTATAGCTATATCTGAATAACATTAGCTGTCTGTCAGTCCTCTGGCAATATCCCACTTTTCTGTCAAAGACTTAAACATCTCAATTAGTGCCTCAATACCTCCTCTCTAGTTTCCTTAAGTATCTGTGAATGTATTCCATCCCAAATCAGTGTCTTATCTTCCTTTACCTTTCTTAGTTTGCCAATTATTTTCTCCCTTTTTCTCCCAAAAGCATTAATATTATTTTTTAGCTCCTCGTCGTGTTGTCTTTTTTGTCACTTTACTGGAAATTGAAGTGATCAGTACTTCTGCCATTTCCCTGATGTTCACTATGGTATTACGCTGTCCAGTGTTCAGTATCTTTCCCACATATACTCTACTTTTATTATTTATGTATGTATGAAATGCCATTATATCTTTTCACATTCCTTGATTATTTGATTTTCTAATATCTCCTTGTCTTGCTGATAGGTTTTCCTCTATTCCCATTTATCCTCCACACCTTTGTTATCAAAATAACTTTTAAGCCCTTTTCTTCAAATCCAATTTTTCCTTTAGTTCTCTTTTCATCCATGGTGCCCCATCATTAGTTTGTACCGGCGTCCTGTAGCAGCCTTCCAGCATAGCCTGGCAACCTACTGTCCTGGCATAGTGGCCTTCCTGCTGATTGTATGGGGCTCCCAGGATGGTCTTTTGGCATGGCGTCCTCAGCCCAGCGTGGTGGTCTGAAGTGATCCCCCAGCCTCATAATGCCTTGTGAAGCCTGCCACAGTCTGGAGTTAAGGCCCAGTGAGGACTATAGGCTAGGCGCCAGCTTGGTATGGCTTAGAAGATAATTCTTCTAAACTTTTATTTCTGCAATGCTGGACAGTTCATTTGTCTATTTTCTGAAACCTTCTAACTGAAGAAGCTGTATTGGGTACCTTTGTACATAAGATGGCACTGTAAGTGGCGACGAATAAACTTTTCACTATATTCATTGAATATATGTGACAATATTCCACACTGTAGTCCACAATAATCCACACTGTAGGGATTCTATGATCATAATAAATCTAATTTGTTCATTCATTTATTGTTTTGAACTCCATTAATTACTCCTTTAAAAATTTCCCACTTCCTACTGTTCTTTTGTCACAAAATTTTCTCCTAGTTTGGTTTTCATTTATTTGTTCGTGGTATGTGCACATAGCTGGCTGGGCCAACATTTCTTACCTGTCCTCAATAGCGCTTAGGAAAATGTAGTGAACTGGCTTCTGCAGTGGTGCTGGTAAACCCACAATGATGTTTGGAAGAGAGTGCCAGGAGAGTAAGTCAGATGTGTGTTGATTCTCTGGAAAAGTTTGGTTTTCTAGAGTGAGAAAGGGGATATAATAGTGGATGATAAGGAATTGGCATACAAAACAAGCAAGTATTTTGCTTCTGTCATCATTATAAGGGATATGAAAAACATCATAGCATTAGCCGTAAATCAGGAAGTGGAAGGGGTGTGGAAATTAGTGAAGTCACAATCGTAGGATAGCGGTACTAAGTAAACTGATGGAGCTATGAGCTGACAAGTCTTTGGATCCAGTTGGGACATTATCCTATGATCTTAAAAGTTACTTGTTACAACATGGAGAAAGACAGCCAAATCGAAACAGTCTTTCTACCTCTGTATTCACGACTCAGTAACATTCAAACCATCGAAGACTCTCAAAATTGACCCAATGGTTCCTAACCAGGCCTTTCAATAATCAATCCCAGCATCTGTAAATAATCAATTCCAGACACTGGTTTTTCCCTTAAACAAAACTTAGCAATTTATTAACAATACAGTAACTTCAGCAGAGTAAAATTAAACAACCAGATAATCAAATTCATCTGTGCTTTAAATGCAAAACCTTTCCTTTCAGCCCCATTTACACAAAAGAGAGAAATAAACACAGTTATACAGTCACGGAGTCACAGAGTCATACAGAAGGGAAACACACCCTTCAGTCCAACTTCTCCATGCCAACCAAGTTTTCCAAACTCAGTTATACACACTTGCCTGCATTTGGCCCATATCCTCCAAACCTACCCAAATGTCTTTGAAATGTTGTAGTTGTACGTGCATCTACCACTTCCTCTGACAGTTCACTCTGCACTGGAACCACCATCTGTGTGAAAAGTTTGCCCCTCCGGCCCCTTTTAAATCTTTCTCCTCTCACCTTAAAAATATGCCCTTTAGTTTTGGACTCCCCTATCCTTGGAAAAAGACCTTATCTATGCCCCTCGTGATTTTATAAACCTCTATAAATGTCACCCCTCAGCCTCCTATGCTCCAGGGGAAAAAAAGAGTCCTAGACTATCCAGCTCGTCTTTATAACTGAAACCCTCCTGTCCCAGCAACATCCTTGCAAATGTTTTCTGCACCCTTTCTCGTTTAACAGCATCCTCTCTATAGCAGTGTGCCCAGAATTGAACGCACTATTCTAAAAGTAGACTCACCAATGTCTTGTACAGCCACAACTTGACATCCCAAGTCCCATACTTAATGCTCTGACCAATGAAGGCAAATGTGCCAAATGCCTTCTTCACCATCCTGTCTACCTGTGACACTACTTTCAAGGAACTATGCACCTACACCCCTAGGTCCTTCTGTTCAACAACACTCCCCAGGGCATTACAATAACTATGCAAGTCCTGCCCTGGTTTGCCTGACCAAAATGCAACACCTCGTATTTAAATAGAGTAAACTCCATCTGCCACCCCTTGGCACTTTGGCCCACCTGATCAAGTTGTGGAGTGTGTGTTATCCCACAGTGACACAGTACAGATGTAGCACACATCGGGATTGCTGCTGAATCTCTTTTTTTTTAGAATTTCTTCCAATATTTTCACGAAGAAAAGTGCCATAACTACAACTTAACCAAGAGCAAGAGCTTCTGCCGCTAAGCCGCATTCCCTTTTAATTTTTTTTCTCCCGGTTGCATGGGCCTCTGAGGTCCATATACAGCAGTGACTTCTGGGAATTGGATGATGCTGATCACCCAAATCCTGTTGCAGAACCATTGAGTGGTTGCACATGTGCATCTTAGAGGAAATGATGCCACTAAGGTACCTTTTATTGTACTTCTGATTTAAAAAAAAATTTTTTAAGCAACATTTCCTTCCATTTCCCACAGGAGTACTCATAAATCCTTTTCGCTTGAGAACCCATCACAGAGATTTGCATAGGAGCCATCAGTGAAAACAATAAGTCTCCTACTCCTGGCACCTCCTAATGATGGAGATTTCAAAATACAATGCTCCACTTTTAACATTTTTAACATTTTCTTTGCTTCAATAATATCTTTCACCTTAGGATATTTCATCGCTGTACTCAGCTCTAATACTTAGAAACTGGATCTAGCGTTGTTTGGGTAGCCACCCAATTCAACTGTCCAAGTAGATTTTGCCAATTCCTCCATTTCCGTTTTGGAGGTTGTGTAAGACCCCACTTTGACTAATAGCAATTGGATGAACATTTTCCAAATAGGTTTGCTGATGCAGTGACAGTGAAGTCACATAGGGTCCAGGGTGTACTAGCTAGATGGATAGACAACTGGCTGGGCAACAGGAGACAGAGAGTTGTAGTGGAAGGGAGTTTCTCAAAATGGAGAACTGTGACCAGTGGTGTTCCACAGGGATCTGTGTTGGGACCACTGTTGTTTGTGATATGCATAAATGATCTGGAGGAAGGTATAGATGGTCTGATTAGCAAGTTTGTAGATGACACTAAGATTGGTGGAATAGCAGATAGTGAAGGGGACTGTCGGAGAATGCAGGAGAATATAGATAGATTGGAGAGTTGGGTGGAGAAATGGCAAATGCGAGGTGATGCATTTTGGAAGATCCCATTCAAGAGTGAACTATACGGTAAATGGAAAAGCCCTGGGGAAGATTGATGCACAGAGAGATCTGGGTGTTCAGGTCCATTGTACCCTGAAGGTGGCAATGCAGGTCAATAGATTGGTCAAGAAGGCATACAGCATGCTTTCATTCATCGGATGGGACATTGAATACAAGAGTTGGCAGGTCATGTTACAGTTGTATAGGATTTTGGTTCGACCACATTTGGAATACTGTGTGCAGAGTTCTGGTCGCCACATTATCAAAAGGATGTGGATGCTTTGGGGAGGGTGCAGAGGAGGTTCACCAGGATGTTGCCTGGTATAGAGGGTGCTAGCTATGAAGAGAGATTGAGTAGATTAGGATTATTTACATTAGAAAGACGGAGGTTGAGCGGGGACCTGATTGAGGTCTCCAAAATCATGAGAGGTATAGACAGGGTGGATAGCAAGAAGCCTTTTCCCAGATTGGGGGACTCAATTAGTAGGGGTTACGATTTCAAGGTGAGAGGGGAAAAGTTTAAGGGAGATATGCGTGGAAAGTTCTTTACGCAGAGGGTGGTGGGTGCCTGGAACGAATTGCCAGCGGAGGTGGTAGAGGCGGGCACGATAGTGTCATTTAAGATGTATCTAGACAGGTACATGAATGGGCAGGGAGCAGAGGGATACAGATCCTTGGAAAATAGGCGACAGGTTTAGATAGAGGATCTGGATCGGCGCAGGCTTGGAGGGCCGAAGGGCCTGTTCCTGTGCTGGAATTTTCTTTGTTCTTTGTTCTTCTTTGTTGACACTTGATCCATTCTGCCTGATTTACAATCTCATGTACTTAACAGGCCCAGAAGCCTGACTTCCAATTTTGAATTCTGTTTTAAGCCCATTTATGACAATGTTTTCACTGGACACATCTCAAAGAAAATTCTCTATATGCATCATAACGATGCTGTTAGCTGCACCGCATGATGCTGGTAAAACATGTAAAGGTTTGCTTTTAACTAAAGACAATTCAATTTTAATAAGACAGACCTTACTGAAAAGTACCATCATCACCATACGCATATTTATATAACTTTGAGAGTGTAATTGTTGTATTTGGAACTCTTTAAGATGATAAAGAAAAGTAGTCTCCCAGCAAAAATGCAGCTTTAACATGAATTAATCTATAATCCCTAGCACTTGTTGCCAATGAAGTCAAAACATTTTCAAACTTGCTTTCCTGCTATTGGTAAATCAATTCTTCTCCACAGCTATTCTTCTAAATCTTGTGCCACTAGCCTTGTTTTATCCCTATAAAGCACATCAGGGGACACTTTTTCTGTTGCATAAGGGTGGGTTGTCCCCATCACTTAAAACCACCAAAAGTCTGATTTCCAATTCTGAATTTTGCTTTAAGTCCATTTATGACAATGTTTTCAAATTCATTGCTCCCACTCGACAAAGAAAATCTGCATGCATCATAAAGATGCCTGAAACCTGCATCTTATGATGCCAGTAAAATAACCACTTCACCTGACAAGGGAGCAGCGCTCCAAAAGGTTGCGAGTTCAAATAAACCTTTGGTACATAACCTGGTGTTGTGTGACTTTCTGACTTTGGCCAGTAAAATAAGGCATTGTTTGCTTTTAATTTGAAGAAAATCTAATTTTAGTAAATGTGATAGGGACAACTGCCCCTATCTGGCAGCTCTGTGTGCACCCCGAATTCACAGTAGCTTTTTAGTTCTTGTTTTTTGACATCTTTTATTAACTTACTATCTCATTTGTTCATAGCCACCATGGCTACCTGATCACATGGCCTTCTGTTCCTGGTGGTATTCCTCATTTATATACCTTGATCCCTCAGCTATTCTTCAAAATCTTGTGCCACTAGCCTTGCTTTAGCCCTATGAAGCCCAACAGGGGACAACTTTTACGTTGCATAAACATGGTCATCCCCATCACTTTAAAATCACCAAAAGCCTGATTTCCAATTCTGAATTTTGCTTCAAGCCCATTTATCACAATGTTTTCAAATTCACTGCTCTCAGTCTACACATGATACCTTCTATCTTGATTCGTACCTCCAACTTCTTCCTCCAAATCTTCCATTTCATGTTGGGTTTTGAATTCTTAATTACTGAGTTTGGAATAGCTCATGGCATAAGTACTTTGAATCATATCTGAAACATCAATGGATTATACCCTGAGCATTTCTGGCCTTCATTCGCTTATAGTGAATCTCAAATTCTCTTGACTTCTCAAAATGATCAATAGCATTTCTGTCTTCATTTCTATTATTTATAGTCTTTCTTTCATACAGTCACCTGAAACCTGTATCTAAACCTGTATTTAAATCTGTGTCTAAACCTGTATCTCACCAACTTGTTGACAATATGTTCTCCAAATTCTGTCTTATCACTGTTTGTGCCATTTGTGTTCTGAATGCTGCTGGATAGGATGCTTTGCTCGGAGTTTACAGTCCTGTCATCACTCTGTAGGATGAGGAGAAGCCTGTTGCTGCCCCTGCTGGTGCAGTTGCTCATCTGAGGTCTGACTTGATCTGCATAAGGACATCCATTGATTGTTGATAACTGTGAATTGTGGATCAAAGTAATATACTCCAATGCTGTAAAACTGACTTTTTACCTACTGGAAATCATCTCCAAACAGTGAAAGCACAGTCTTAGAACATAACCCGTGAGAAAAAGTCTTTGAGCCAGGAGAGGTGGAAAATCTCAACATTCAAAGTCTTTCTCGATGGTTACCTAATTATCCCTCTCAAAACTAGATTGAGTTCTTTAACAAGTTTCACAAAGCCTGGGAAACCAGTACACTCATAATTAAAGCATCTCTTAATGAACGTTGTTCTTACTATAATCGCTATCTGCCTGTCTCGCAGGGGTACCTCATATGCTGCAGTTTCGTGGTGAATTTCAGGAGGATGTTGCTGGCTTCCCAATGCAACAGTTCATTCAGCACTTTTAGCTGTTTTATATTTTATGCCTTGGCACTAGGTGGAGATGACTCTATGTGTTTCATGTCTATAACAGGTTTTCTTCATAGTGCTTTAAAATGTCAGCTCCATAATTCAGCTCTAGATTCTGAAAATGTCTTGCACATTTGCTATTCTCTGAATCCAAACCCAAGTTTCATCAGCCAACTCTGTGAGCGTCAATAGTAACCAGACCCTCAAACTCAGAAAAATTGAACACTACTTTAACCACCCTGTCCACAGGCAACCCCATCTGATGTGTCAGTAAAGAAATAGAAATGGATGTTTGGGTGAGAATGCTTAATGCTTAATTTGGACAGATAGGATCTGCCTTGCCTTTTCAGATTCTAATGGCTGCAGAGCTGTGGAACAGGCTTGTCATTGTTGCAAATGGCATCAACCTCAAACAGGCAAAGTCATGGAAAATGTGCCAACCTTTATTCAGTCCCTGACAAAGTATTTTCATGTGAGCTGAAGAGGAAGTGGGGAGATAAATAACATTGCTCCACAGGAGTTTAGGCAATAGCGCGACAATGCACGTTCAACCAACAGTACACATTGATACCACTTAACCCTGTCATTATAGTGTGTCATTTGTCTCCACTCACAGACTGTAACAAGAAATTGTCAGCTGGGCGAACCGGCAATCTGACATTTCAATCAATTGTTACAATGTGCACTGATTCTTTTCTCAATTTTTAAACATCCCTGAACCTTTGCTTCAGTGATTGAATGTAGCGTTCCTTGATTCTGATTCTGATGACATTTTACTCTGACAGTACTGGCTGACCGATGCGATGCATCATTAGGAGTCAGACAGCTGACATTCCTGGGGCACAAGTATCTCACTGCCTGGTCCAATAAACAATTGATTTTGATTGCCTTCAAAACTTTAGAAATGTACTTTTCAAAAACATTGGAGCAAAGCTGGGCAGAGGTCTGGAAGCTGGTGCTCTCACTTCTGTTAGAATCAATCTATTGACCCATCAGTTTGGTTTGGACTAGCTAGTGATTTAGAGGGAGTGAATTCTCATATGACATTGTTTTCAATTTGCTTTCCCCTTTAACTATAATTCTTGTTTCAGGAGGAAAAATTACCATGATTCTTTGGGGTGAAATTGAAAATAAATCTGAGTGTTGCCCACTCAACATCATTTAGAGGAGCATTGTATTTTATTTAGTAAGATCATAGTCAGCTAAACATTGTATTCTCCTGTTTGCCTCTTATGGATAACATGAAGGCAGTTGGATCAACAAAAAGTGACAGCAGCAGACATATCCCTGTTGATCCTGTAAAGGTTCTCCTTTTAAACAACTTCTGGGGCTCTTATTCTCCCCTCAGGAGAAATACACATATACCATTCCATTCAAAACCACGGAGGAAGAACCACAAATCCTTAGTTGCAAAAGTTGAGATAACTGGCTACATTCTCATTGTTTCCTCATTACAGAAGTTCTGCTATATGAGATTGAAGAGTAGAATTTAATTACTTCCAATCCACTTACTGATGACAAAGGATAACCAATTTATTTTTAAAGAATGTTTATCATTGATTATTCATGGACTGTAATTAAGAAGTGCCTCGCTGCAATTCATGATGTATGAACCACTAAATTCTTCCAAGATAAATAATTTGCAGCAGAAGGAGAGCGAATTGCAAAGTAGATTATTAAAATATTCCACAAATTTCCATGTAAATTAGCTACTCTTACAACTTGGACATTCCTTTAGATGATAGGAAAGAAAACATTGTTTAAAAATGATTATGCTTGGGATGTTTTCATATTTTGAAGACTGAAGTGAACGACATTCAGTTCTCAGTCAAACGTTGATCCTGAAATTTCTGTGCCAACCTTCATATTAATCCAGAATCTCCGATGTCAACCATATCAAGATTTTATCTGGTTTGCAACAGACTGACTTCTGTTCAAAACAAGTAAGAAGACATTATCTCAAGCATCAAGTACTTGACTGGGAACATTAGGAACTCACAATATTTTCAGTCCTCATTTATGTCTCTTACATTGGCTATTCCACGGCTAGAACATTACCTAGGTCTCTGGATTAACTATCTAGTGGTAATGCTGCTATGTCATTGCCTCCCCTTGTCAAGGAAGCAAACCTAACCATAGAATCGCTAACGTGTGGAAGCAGGCCATTCGGCCTATCGAGTGCACTAACTCTCCAAACAGCATTTCATCCTTGACTGTCCTTGTCAGCAAGGCAGCATTTGACCAAGCGTGGTATCAAGGAAATGTAGCAAAACTGAAGTCAATGGGAATTAAGGGGAAAACTTCCTATTGGTTGGAGTCGTGCGTAACAAAGGGAAATATTACTATGGTTGTTGGAGATAATCCATTTCTGTCCTAGGATACCATTGCAAGACTTCCTCATGATGATATCCGAGGAAGAACTATCTTTAACTATTTCATCAATGTCTTTCCCTCCATTGTAAGATCAGAAGTAGAGATGTTCACTATTGTTTGGATAAGGTTCTGAACAATTTGCAATCCTCAGATATTGAAGCATATGCTACAAGACTTGGACAGCATTCAGGCTTGTGCTGACAAGTGGCAAGTAACATTTACAAAACATAAATGTCAGATAATGGCCATCTCCAACAAGAGATTACCATTACCCCCTGAGATTCAATGGTATTACAATCCCTGAATCCTCCCCTGTCAGCATCCTGGTGTTTTCCATTTACCAGAATCAGTTCTAGACCAGTTATAAAGATACTATGGCTACAAGAGCAGGTTTGAATCCTACAGCAGGTAACTCACTTCATGCAACTCCCCAAAGCATGTTATCAACTTGCATTGGCAAATATCAGGAATGTAATGGAATACTCCCCAATAGCCTTGGTGTGTACACCTTCAACTACACTCAAGGACCTTGACAGGATCAAAAATGCATCATTTGCTGTAATGGGATATCCTAACATTGTGAAAGGTGATACATAAATGCAAGGACTAATTCTTTACATTTCTTTCTCGAACTTTCCCATAAGAGAAGTAAGTTGGACAGATCTCCTAAGCAAGTTGATATGAAGTCACAATAAAGCTGAACAAGTGATCACCAGCAAGTGACTAGTGCAAACAGTTATGTCTGCTCTAAATTTCTCAAACATGCAACAAACCAATGGGCTGATTGATAGTTGTTATACTAGGATCTCACCTGACAGCTAATGCACAGCTCACCCACATTAATGCCATTCCAAGCAGGAAGCACCGCATGGGCTGCACTGGAAATGGCTAAAAGCATGCTCCATGTTATTTTTGTTCACACGATCTTTATTCCATTACAGCATCCAATTTCATAGCTAAAGATTGTCAAAGAATCCAGGTTCCCTATGGCACCAGCCTGAATATCAGTCTCAGGTTTGTTGTTGCATACATTTCAGGCTGAATCTTATGAGCAGTGGCTCACCATTGGATTTTCAGTGAACTCTTTATTTTGCTTACGTGGAAACTCCACATTTCTGGCCCAAATATTTGATTCAGGCCTCTTGAGAAAAGCAGAATACACCCACTGTGGGAGCTCTTGGGTATAACACAGATTCAATGCTGGAGACAAAGCCACACCCTCTTTTAACAGGAGTAACGGCTGTAATCTGGGGTTTAAAGGTCCGAAGGTACTTTAACAATCTCTAGACAGAAGCTAAGTGGGTGAGAAGGTCGGGTGACAAATGGGTAAGAGAGTTGAATATTGTGTGGGTGAGCAGATAAGGTGACATGAAAGTGGGCGAGCAGATATGATGACAGGATGTGTGTTCAGGGGTTCATACATTCTAAGGGTCTCTGTGAGTTTTTAAAATTTATTCATGGGATGTTGGTGTCACTGGCTCGCACAGTATTTTGTGCCCATCCCAATTGATCGCAGAGTCAGTTTTATCGTTCCCTAGGAGTCAGAGCAGAGTTTGGTTCTCTAGTTTTTCCTGAATAACTAGCCAGGTAAGTGAGTTGGAACTTTCTGGCGTATTTAACTCTAACTTAAAGTAGTAATGAAAATTTCCTGGGCAATTACCATGTTGTCAGAAGCATCAAGACTTCCAAGGAATCTTGTAGTACATCTGTCAGGTTATATCTGGTCTCCAATTGCCTGGTGACCTGAAGATATGGGCTTTTCTTTTCATTTTGCCACTTGCACTGTAAAAATAAGACACTGTACTCCACCTGACCCAGTAAATAAGAAATTGCTGCTCACGACACAAGTTCAGTCACAAAATGATGTTCTTGACCCAATATGAAGTCAACTCAAGAAAGTTATGTGACTACCTCTGTCCTATCGAGCTATTCAAAATGCCTGCGTCCCATTGAGCGGATTAAACACCTACTGGGGAAGTTCATCAGAAGTCTACGCATTTACATGTTATGTAGGTACTTGCCAGTAACCTGGTGTTATTGGAGTGAGAGGGACCCTTTCTGTCATTCATATTCACAAGGCTGATAGGGTTAAAACCATTCAGACACGGCAAGAACTAATTGACTCTTTTCAAACCTCATTGTCCTCAGTCATTCACAGCTTAGCCAATAGCTGTCTGCTTTGGTGGGCAAGCCATTTCTTTCTTAAACCAAGTCACTAACACATAAAGGAGCTGCACTCCTCTCTCTCTCTCTCTCTCTCTCTCTCTGTTGGCCTAGAGCTATTGAATGTTTCAACCTTGTGACTTCGGATGATAAGTATTGTCACCGTAGAATTATTATCTCAGAAGAAACCAAATGTTTAACAACATCAATCTCCCTCAGGCAACATTTTCAGAAATAAGGTGCTACAAACACAACTCCTATGTTCAAATTAACTAGGTGATCACAATTGTAGATAGACATAAGGCTGAAAACATAAATAGAATCATTCAACTGCTCTTTTACTCAAGTATATCAAACATAATTTAAAATGTCTCTGACTAAGATGAATGGTAGGATAATATGGCTGGAAGCAAGTTTCCAGTTCTAGGGCAGCAGAATCATTGGATTGAATTGTTAACCTTGTCGGTAGCATCTATACTGTACGTGTTCATATGATATATGATGTAATCCTCAGTAGTAGGGAATAACAAACTTTACCTACAGTAACAAATATTAGCTTTTTTTTTTCTGAGAGGGATGTACTGAGACCATTTCCCTACATTTTCATCAAAGCAAAATACTGAGGATGCTGGAAATTTGAAACAAACATAGAAAATGCTGGAGAAACTCAGCAGGTCAGGCAGCATCTGTGGAGAGACAAACACAGTTAGTGTTTTGAGTCCAGTATGACTCCTTTTCCTAACCAGTTCTGTATCTGTTACTCTGATGTTAACTCTGCTTACTCTCTACAGATGCTGTCAGACCTGTTGAGTTTCTCCAGCATTTTCTGTCTTAGTTGCCTATATTTTGACACCAGTTGGTCTACTCAGATACACTTTTCTTTACTGACATTAATATTTCGTTATGTTTTTCCCATTTTGATCTCAACCATTCACAGAGAATGAAAGAAAGGCAGCGCAAGAGAGAAATAACGGGCAAGAGAGTAAAATGGTGTAAAATTGAGTGAAAGAAATGAATATGGAGGTAAAACAGAGATAGATGACAAATTGGAAAGAGGGAACAGGGCCACAGAGAAAGCAAGAGAGACAGGGTACAGGGGAAGAGAAAGGTGAGGAGAAGAGAGTAAGTGTGATAGGGGAAGATCTAGTTGGGTTTCCAGTACACATCCGAGAGATGGTTGAACAATATTCTGGGCAACACTATCAGAGTTGTGCCCATACGACAATGTCATGGGTCACGCTTTATTTCTGCCTATTCCAGTAGATGACTATGTATGGGAGATGGTAGATTTGTACAAATATGGAGCACAATGGAAAGTGATGGTGGAAAAATTACCATAAACATTTATCAGGACATAACGAGAAACTGGCAAAAAGAATACCAAACATTTGGAATGGATAATAGATTCTATACAGATTGCAAGTTTGTAACCATGACCCTGCTATCCAAAAGAATATTCAGAAGCTCATGGGTGTTTGAACTATACTCTTAGGATGAGTCTACAGCAATGGCTTTATTTATAATCAAAAGAAATGACCTTGGGGACACTGAGAAGATTAATTTGACATGTATCTCAGTAGCCTGGACATGCTCCATACTCTCACCGAGGGGTACATCTCCGTCTCCATCACCGAAACTGTCAATCCTCCTCCTAATCACAGGAAATTGAAACAGGGGAAACGTTCCATTGTGAAGAAACACTCAAAACTAGTTGATTCATGGTAGCTCATTCAATCTGAATCTTAAAAGTCTGTAAAGTCAAATGGGTTTGCAGATAACGTCCATTCACAAACGTGCTAATTGGATCAGTACAGCACAAGGGGGAGATAAATAATGTCAGAATCTATGCCATGCAAAAAATTTGAAGAAAGGGGGAAGTATTGATTCTTTACTAAACAATGCAGTCTTGGATGTAAGTGATATAACTGCAGAGTTCAATAACTGGCACCCCATCAACAGATAGGAAAGCCAATTAATGATCTAAATTGCACACTGTCTTCTGAAGAGACTGCTAACATTTAATGGATCCTCATTATGTGAGATAAGCTAGTAAAACAAGTTATGTGAGGTGAATGCTCCCAGTCAATTATTTCTTGCTGTATTGTCTGCTTATGACATGCAAGTAGCCTAAAGAGACCTTATGTATATCATCTCACAGAAGAAATATTTCCTGTAGTTACCTGTGTGGGGTGTTTAGTGCGGCAGATAATAATGACTTTCATCTGCGATGTAAACACTCCATGAATTCATAAATAATTCTGCAACTTTTCATTTTTTTCACAGATGTTGTCAGGATTATTGAATATTTCCAGCATTTTCTGTTGTTACTCCCAATGATGAGCTTTCACAATATTT
This sequence comes from Ginglymostoma cirratum, assembly GCA_024137785.1. Taxonomy (NCBI): domain Eukaryota; kingdom Metazoa; phylum Chordata; class Chondrichthyes; order Orectolobiformes; family Ginglymostomatidae; genus Ginglymostoma; species Ginglymostoma cirratum. The sequence continues at coordinate 52,561,027 of JAHRHZ010000063.1, read as the reverse complement.
TGCCTTTTTCTCATAAGTTTCATCGTTCTTTTCATTTGTTCCACTGTCGATCTATGCTCAGCGTACTTGCCTGGAGTGTGGATACCTCAAAGCTGTGCATCCTCAACTTGATTGTTTCTCACAAGTATTCTACCTTTCCCCACCCAAACCCATCTGTATTATCTGTTTATCTATCTGTTCAGCTGTTGTGGGAGACTGGAAAATTAAATCTCCACTTACCTGCAAACCCTTGGCTCCACATACTTGAATTGTAATGGATTTAATGAACAGCTGTCTGACTGTAATCAAAATTATAATCCAAAAATATGGTCTGAGCGAAATGTATGAACATTGACCTGGTCTCTTCTCTAATGATAATTAAGCCTGGTTGTAAACACCTCAAGTATGGTCAATTATAGGATGTATAGTGTCACTGGGCTAATCCAGGTGACAGCTGACATGGGTTTAAATCTCACAGTGTTGCTGGCGGACTTAAAATTAAATTTAAAATCTTAAATTGAAAGTTAGTCTCAGTAATGGTGACCATGATGTCTTCATCGATTGTTGTAATAACACATTTTATTCACTAGAGTACTTTGGAGAAGGAAATCTGCCGTCCTTTCCCAGTCCAGGCTATATGTGACTCCAGATTCATAGCAATGTGTTGACTCCTAACTGGTGTCTGAAATGTCTAGAAAGCCTCTCCTTTGTCTAAAAAGAAACTTGCTACAAAGTCAAAAGGAAATGAAACTGGATCAGTCATCAATCAAGCCACTGGAAATGACAATGGCACAACCAACACAGTTCTGCAAAGTTCTCCTTTCCAATAGAAGAGGCCGTTGCCAAAATTAGGAAAACCGGCCCACACAGCAGTCAAGAGAAACCATACTTGTGGAATCATGCCTTGCACACAATATTTCAGAAAGCACCGTCATCAGACTTGGGTGTGACTTGCCTACTATCAGGACAGATCCCATGGAGGTGATGGCACAGTGATATACAGTCAAGAGAGAATTGCCTCTGCGAGTTCTCAATGTTAACTCCAAACTCCAGCAAGGTTCATGGCAGCAGGTCAAACATGGGCAAGGAAACCTCCTGCTGATTATCACCTACTGGCCTCCTCAGCCGATAAATCAGCACCCTTCCATGTTGAATATCATGAAGAAATGATAAGGGTGGCAATGGCAGAGAATGTACTCTGGGAGTCTTCAGTGTCCATCACCAAGAGTGATTTGGTAGCCCCACTGCTAATCAAACTGATTGTATCTAAAGGACATAATTGATAGACTAGGTCTGTGGCTGATAGTCAGTGAGGCAGGGAGAAAAAACTTGACCTCATCTTCACCTATTTCCCTGTTGTAGACACATCCATCTATGACAGTCCTGGCAGGAGTAACCCACTGCAAGGTCATTGTGGAGACAAAGTCCCATCTTCACATTCAGGATAGCCTAAGCATGTGTAGCGCTGAGACCATGCTAAATGGGATGGATTTTGAACCAATCTATATACTTAACAGTAGACATGTATGCTGCGGGCTGTCATATATTTAACCCTAATCTGCAACCCTAGTGGCACAACACATAGCCCACTCTACTATTACCGTCATGATAGGGGATCAGCATGTTTCAATGAGGTGAGCAGGAGGGCATGCGAGCAGCAGCATGTGAAAATATGGTGTCAACTAGATGGAGCTACAACACAGGATTACATGCAGCCTAAAGTGTGAAAGGAGACTGTGAGAGACAAAGAAATCCCATGATTAAAAGAACACTGCAGTCCTGCCATATCAAATCACGAATGTTCACAGAGAATTAGACAACTAACCAGGGGAAAACGCTCCTTAAATATCCACATCCTAAGTGATAAGGGAATCTAGGTCTCCATCACAAAAGACAAGATTTGGCAAGACATTTGCAACTATCTTCAGCCAGAGGTTCCAAGTGGAGGATCTATCTTGGTCTGATGCCAAGCATCACAGACGTCAGTCTTCAGCCAATTCGATTCACTCCATGTGATATCAAGAAATGGTTGGAGGCTTGAATACAGCAAGGGCCCTGGGCCCAGACAATGGTCTGACAACATTGCTGAAGATTTGCGCTCCAGAACTAGCTGCACCCCTAGCCAGGCTCTTCCATTCTAACTGCAACCATGGCATATGCCTGACAATGTGAAAAATTTTCCGGGTGTGTCCTGTGTGACGATGTTGTAGCTTTAAGAGGTTATTTTGTCCTGGTTTCTTTTAAGAAAGAGATTGAACGAGAAGTACCAAGCTGGCTACTGAAACCCACTTGAGTAAACAGCTTGGGAGGCCTTGAGATTTTGTTTAATGTGGTCTGAATGGGTGTGGCCAGCTCTCACAGATTAAGATCTCTGGGTTTTAGTTTTACAATGGTATCAGAAGCTATTGGGGTCTCAACAGAATTGGAAGTTTCAGTGAATGTGTCCTGGCTGCTACTCTCTCTGAATTTTCTCTTGATTTTTTTTTCATCCTGGATTGGAGAACTGCATGTGAGAATTTGTGAATGAATTTTCCTTTTTTTGCCGAGGGATATCATTATATTGGAGCAGTTAATGAGTAATATTTACTGTATTTATTATTTCGTTAAGTTTCAAAGAGTTAAATTATTCTAAATTCCCCTTTCTATGGTTGTATTTTAGCTACAGTGTTTAAATAAATTGTGTTGTGCTTAGTTTGACCAATCACATTGTATCTGGAACAGATACTTCGTATTTGCCTTTAAAATAAGAAAAAGTTAGGGCCTAGGCTGCCTTTCTAAAATATTTTTAAGGGGGGTGCCTGGTCTGGTCCATAACACTTTCCACAAAAAGCAGGACAGATCCAGGCCAACAAATTGCACCTCCATTAGTCTACTCGCAATGATCAGTAAAGTGAAGTAAGATGTCATTAGCAGTGCTGTCAAACAAAACCCTGTTCCTGACTTCAGTACAGTCTTGGTTCAAAGTTTAAGAAAAGAACTGAACTCCAGAGGCAAAGTGAGAGTGACTGTGACTTCAAGAGTATGGCATCAACAAGGCCCAATCAAACAGGAGTTAATGAGAAATGGGGGAAAACTCCCTGCTGGTTGGAGTCACGCCTGCCAGAAAGGAAGATGTTTGTGGTTGTTGGAGATCAGACATTGCTGCAGGAGTTCCTCAGGGTAATATATTAAACTTAACCATCTTCATCTGCATCATCAATAACCTTCTCTCTATCATAAGAAATGGGTATGTTCACTGACGATAGCATTACATTAAGCACCATTCATGACTCCTCAGATACTGAAGAAGTCCATGTCCATCTGCAGCAAGACCTGCATTATATGCAGGTTTAAGCTGACAAGTGGCAAATAACATTTTCACCACACAAGTGCCAGGCAATGACTATCTCCAACGAGAGAGAATTGAGCCATTGCTCCTTGATATCTAAGGGCATCGTCAACACTGAACCCACCACTGACAACATACTGGAGGTTAGAATTTTTTCCAGAAACATGACCAGCCAAATAACTAGAGATAACAAGCATGGGGCTGGATGAACACAGCAGGTCAAGCAGCATCATAGGAGCAGGAAAACTTGACGTTTCGGGCCTAAACCCTTCATTACTCTGGTTAAAACAGCAAGTCAGATAGCTCAACTCCACAAAGCCTATCCACCATCAATGAAGTGTATGAATGGACAGATTTGCAGCTCAAACAACACCCAGGAAGCTCGTTACCACCAGGCCAAATCAATCTGCTTGAATGGCACACAATCTATCATCTTAAACATTCACCCCCTCCACTGCCAACACACAGTGACAGCAGTACATAACAGTTACAAGATATATTGCAGCAACTTATTAAGTGTCCTTCAGCAGTATTTTCCAAACCTGCAACTTCTATCATATAGGGGTCACAGAGAGTCCAAATGGTTAAGGCTGAGATAAAAGGTACTGCAGATGCTGGAGAATCCGAGATAACAAGCATGGGGCTGGATGAACACAGCAGGTCAAGCAGCATCATAGGAGCAGGAAAACTTGACGTTTCGGGCCTAAACCCTTCATCAGAAAATCTGATGAAGG
>JAHRHZ010000063.1:52519420-52556586 GCA_024137785.1 Ginglymostoma cirratum | reverse complement strand
GCTGCTTGACCTGCTGTGTTCATCCAGCCCCATGCTTGTTAAATGGTTAAGGCTGACAGGTTTTGCTTCCCTGATGGCAACATTTGGAGCATTTTGAATAATCCAACAGCTACAAGGTCATTTTTGCTGACATTGTACATAACCTGTTGGTCCAGGCAGCTGGGTTACAGTTACAGCGGCCTCTTCTTCACTACCATAGCTTCACATCCATTCATTGCCCTGGCTTCCTTTCCCTTCAATGTTTATTGGGCATTTATCCTGGTGGTCTCCCTCAATCCGGAGAAGTGCATTTCCTATCTCAACCTCACTGATGCCCTGCATGTCCTCTCCTCAGTAATTTCCTTCTGTTCGCATTCCCTTCTGGCTGAAAGGAGGCACGGTGCACCATCTTCCAGGAAACCTCCTTTTAGAGGAGGAGCACTTCTAAGTTTCTGTCTGGATCACGTACAATGGATTGTTCTGTCTGGATCGTGGGATTAGAATAGTTAACTCACCCTTATCGACTTGCACAGACTCAATGGGCCAAAGGGCATTTTTCTGTGCAATGGACCTCTGTGATTCTAATGACGCTGACTATAATGGGCTCCACGTATGGCTGTATTTCTTCCCATTGTTGAAATAACACAATGACCATGTTATCTTGTTAGATGTGTCATTGTTTTCCTTCCCTCACCATGCAGAGGAACATTTTGATCATCGGGTCATTTAAAGGGTTATTTCTCACTGATTTGACATTCAGTAGTTCAGTCAATAACATTAACAATGGCAGTGTCTGCTCCCCCTGGCATGGTTTAACTAAGCTTGTACTTATTGCAAGTTTATGCCACTCACATTACAACAGCATGCTCTGATGAATTGCAGTCCTCTCATTTCAAAGAAATGCTCTCAGCTTGCGGTGAAGATGCTCCAAGGCGGGCTTCCTTTCATATGTAACCTCAATAGACAAGTGCCAGAACTCATCAGTCCGCAAGTGAAAAGCTGTAATGGGTTCATGACTCCGTGGCTCAACTCTCAGTAATATGGCAATTTCTTTTACTGCGAGTAATTTAGCCATAAGGCAGATGATTAAACATTGGGTTCGGGTTATAGGGGATGGTGATGTTCAAATAGATAGCACACGTGACAGAGGGGGTTACTCAGTGACTTTACTAAAAAGGCCCTATTGAGGCTGAAAGACTGGAGAACTGGACAAACAGGAGTGGAGAGGGGTAGGTCGGTCACTGTCTGACAGTCTACTGTGAGGCACCATTTCGAAAGGCACATATACATGGGTTGTGGGCGCAAGCTACAAAGGAGAGCACCTTATCAAGGCAGGCAGGAAAGGAATGGCTTACAGGGTTACTTCATGCTTCGCATAAGCCTCCCTGGAGATGTATCTGCAGTCCGCAGGACGTAGGAGAGATGTGCTACTTGCAGCATACAGGAGGAGCAGGCCAGTTAGACTGATCAGGAGGGCATAGTTGGAAATGGCAGACACAGTGAGCAGCCTGTGACTGGTTATAAGTTTCCAGATTCAGTGCAGGAAGAAACATTTGATGACATTATGTTGCCTGGAAAGGTGAGTGACATTTAAAGTTTCGAATAATGCTGACCACGTGTCCCCTAGAGTCAATCATACCCCTCACCAAGCTGTTCCATCACCGTTATATCTACACAGCAATATGAAGATTTGTCCAGCTACGTGTTGTCCATAAGAAGCAGGACAAATCCAACCAGACTAATTACTGCCTTATCAATCTATGCTCTGTCATTAGCAAAGTGATAGAAAGTGCCATCAACAGTGCTATCGAGAGGCACTAACTCAATAAAACCTGCTCTCTGTTGATCAGTTTGAGTTCTGGCAAGCCCAGTCTGCTCTTGACCTCATTTCAGCATTGGTCAAAACATGGACAAAAGAGCTGAACTCAAGTGGGGACAGGTAAATATTATGGCTGCAAGAATGGGTCAGAGGCTGGGATCTTTGCAATGAATAACTCACTTCCTAATGCCTGTTTGCCACAAGACATGACCATGATGGAATACTCCCCATTTACCTGGATGAGTGCAGCCCCAAATGAGCTTGTTTGGTTGACACCCCATCTAACACTATGTCATAGATCATAGCATCTCTACAGTGTGGAAACAGACCCGTTAGCCCAACAAGTCCACATCGAACCTCAGAGCATCCCACCCAGACCTGTCCCCTTATAACCCACCTAATCTACACATCCCTGAACACTAGGGCCAATCCACCTACCCTGCACATCTTTTTGGACTGTTGGAGGAAACCGGAGCACCTAGAGGAAACCCACGCAGACACAGGGAGAATGTGCAAACTCCACACAGACAGTTGCCTGAGGGGGGAATTGAACCTGGGTTGCTGGTACTGTGAGGCAGCAGTGCTAACCGCTAAGCTACTGTGCTGCCCCTAAACACTCTTTACACTCACTTCCTCGACCACTGACCCTCCGCAACAGCAGTGTGTACCATTTACAAGATACATATTGTGGCTGTACATTGGTGAGGTCATTTTTAGAATACTGTGTGCAATACTGGTTGCCCTGCTATTGGAAGGGTGTTATTAAACGAGAAAGGGTACAGAAAAAAAAAAATTACAAGAATGTTACCAGGACTGGAAGGTTTGAGTTATAAGGAGAGGTTGGATAGACTGGGGCATTTTTCACTGGAACATAGCAAACTGAGGGGTGATCTTATAGAGGTTTATAAAATCACAAGGAGCATAGATAGGGTGAATAGCTAAGGTCTTTTTCCAACAATAAGGATGTCCAAAACTTGAGGACATAGGTTTAAGCTAAGAGGGGAGAGATTTAAAAGAAACCCAAGGAGCAACTTTTTCACACAGAGGGTGGTGTGTGTATGGAATGAGCTGCTAGAGGAAGTGGTAGAGGTGGGTACAATCACAATATTGCGAAGATATTTGGACAGGTATGTGAATAGGAAAGGTCTAGAGGGATATCGGCCAACCGCAGGCAAATGAAATTAATTCAGTTTAGGATACCTGGTTGGCATGGGCGAGTTGCACTGAAAGGTCTTTTTCAGTGTGTATGACTCTATGACTGTATAGATCAGCAAGGTTCTTTAGACAGCATCTTCCAATCCCATGACCTCTACCACCAGCGAGGACAAAAGCAGCAGATGCATGGAAACACAATCACCTTCAAGATACCCCCTGAGTCTCCCACCATCCTGATTTGAAAATCTATCACCATTCCTTCAGTACCTCTGGATCAAAATCCTGGAACCCATTCCCTAAAAGCATATACTGTGTGGTTCAAGCGCACACTAGTTGTTCAAGAAGGTAGCTCACTAACACCTTCTCAAGGATGGACATATTGGCCTTAGTCTATAACACTCACATCCCAATAATGAAATGAAAGTCAGAATCTAAAGCTCTATGTGATTTAAGGTGCTGATTAAATTACAGGCCAGGAGGTAACCTGCATGCATCGGGCAACACCAGGCACTAACATCTACATTGACATCAGTGATGGGGGCCCTCTACAGTGAGATGGCTGAATGGCCACTTCACCATGCCATCACAGGGGTGTTGTGTGCACAGTTACAGTGCCCAGCACAGATACAACACGAGGCAGGAGTGACATCGAGTATGTCTGTGTTAGCTGGAGAATTGCACTCAGAATTACTGGAAATTAAAATACAATGGGGATTGAATGTCCTCCATTAATGTCTGCCTTCATTATCCAGTGCACTGAGTTTAGGAGTTGAGATGTCATGTTGCAGCTGTTGAGGGCATTGGTGAGGCCACTTTTAGAATACAGCATTCGACTCCAGTCTCCCCACTATAGGAAAGATGTTGTTAAACTTGAAAGGGTTCAGAAAAGATTTACAAGGATTTTGCTGGGATTGGAGGGTTTGAGTTGTAGCAAGTGCCTGAGTAGGCTGAGCTTTTCTTCCCTGGTGTTGGGGGCTGAGTGGTGACCTCATAAAGGTTTATAAAATTATGAGGGGCATGGATAGGGTGAATAGCCAAAGTCTTTTTCCCAGGGTAGGGGAATCCAAATGAGGGGCATAAGTTTAAGGTGAGAAGACTAACAAGGTTAGCTCATATGGAATACGGGGAGAACTAGCCATTTGGATGCAGCGCTGGCTCAAAGGTAGGAAACACAGGGTGCTGGTGGAGGGTTGTTTTTCAGACTGGAGGCCTGTGACCAGCCGTGTGCCATGAGGATCGGTGCTAGGTCACTGTTTTTTTTTTTGTCATTTATATAAATGATTTGGATGTGAACATAGGAGGTGTGGTTAGTAATTTTGCAGGTGACGCCAAAATTGGTAGTGTGGTGGACAACCAAGAAGTTTATCTCAAAGTACAATGGGACTACAATCAGATGGGCCGATGGACCGAGGAGTGGCAGATGGAGTTTAATTTAGATAAATGTTAGGTGCTGCATTTTGGAAAGGCGAATCAGGGCAGGACTTAAACACTTAATGGTAAGGTCCTGGGGAGTGTTGCTGAACAAAGGGACCTTGGAGTGCAGGTTCATAGTTGTTTGAAAGTGGAGTCCCAGGTAGACACAGTAGTGAAGAAAGCGTTTTGTATGCTTGCCTTTATTGGTCAGTGCGTTGATTATAGGAGTTGCGAGGTTAAATTGCAGATGTACAGGACATTGGTTAAGCCATTTTTGGAATATTATGTGCAATTCTGGTCTCCCTGCTATAGGAAGGACATTGCAAAACTTGAAAGGGTTCAGAAAAGATTTTCAAGGATGTCGCCTGGGTTGGAACATTTGAGCAATAGGGAGAAACTGAATAGGCTGGGGTTATTTTCCTTGGAGCATCGGAGGCAGAGGGGTGACCTTATAGACGTTTGTAAAATCATGCGGGGCATGGATAGGATGAATAGCCAAGGTATTTTCCCCAGGGTAGGTTAACCTAGAGGACATAGGTTTAAGGTGAGAGGGGAAAGATTTAAAAAGGACCTAAGGGGCAACTTTTTCATGCAGAGGGTGGTGTGTGTATGGAATGAGCTGCCAGAGGAAGTGGTGGAGATTGGTACAATTACAACATTTAAAAGGCATCTGGATGGGTATATTAATAGGAAGGGTTTAGAGGGATATTGGCCAAATGCTGGCAATAGGACTAGATTAGTTTAAGATATCTGGTCAGCATGGATGAGTTGGACTGAAGGGTCCATTTCCATGCTTACAGCTCTATGACTCTCAGGGAAAGATTTGAAAGAGATATGAGGGGCAACGTTTTTACACAGAGGGTGGTGCATGTATGGAACAAGGAAATGGTGGAGGCAGATTCAGTTACGACATTTAAAAGCCATCTGTATGGGCATATAAATAGGAAGGGTTTAGAGAGGTCTGGGCCAAATGTTAGTAAATGGGATCAGATCAGTTTGGAATGTCTGGACAAGTCGGACAGAAGGGTCTGTTTCTGTGCTGTATAACGCTATGACTCTACGACTCATTGTTGTGATGATGGATGAAACAGGATGAGGCCGTGGGGTTGGAAAGGTCGCAGCAGGTGAGCCTGTTTGCTGAGGAAGAGGAAACTCACGAATAATTCAGGGAGAGGAAATCGATGGCTAGCTCCATCATTCCCTGGGAATAGCAGTGCTTTTTTGAAGGATGAGGATTTGTGTTAGTTAAATTGGGTACAGAAATAGATATGGAATGGACTAGAACTCCTGTCATATTGGAAAGTACAGGTGCTGACCCACTGTCTCAAAACACCGCATCACTTCATGACAACTACCCTCCACCAGTGCAGATTCTGGTTAGGGGAGGGAGCAGAATCGTAGCTTGACTTCCGAGAAATAACAAACCTCAGGCATCATAAGCAAAGTGGTTGAACTTTGTGCAGCATGCACAATATATGAACACCTCTCGACTATGTTCAATTTTAATCGCTCTTCCTACCGCGCACCTTCAACTGACTAGTCCCTAAGCCAGGGATATGGATTCAATGCCACATGAAATTTATTAATGACTTGTGCAGCTACTGTCCTTAATTGATCAAATTTATTCTGATGGCAATTAAATGGCTTGCTTAGTTTTTTAAAACGTCACTGAATTTTGTACTTGTGGGTATGTACCATTCAATTAAGAAGTGTTCTGTAAAACTCTGAAAACATTGCGCTGAAGCTTACATTTTCTCGGTTAAGTGCCAGTTGCGTTGAGTTTTTAGGAAGGTTAATCATTGCGAGACCTCGCCAGTTTTCTTGTAGTTCCTGCACAAGCACTGTCATCTTGGAGCTCCCGTTCGCGGTTTCTGACATTTGCCGCAGATATGGCAGACAAGGCGGATGCTCAACACTGTTGAAAAAAAGTCAAAGGTCTTCTCCTCTCTGCCAGAGTAAGTGCCACCATCTTCTCTCTGATACCTTACTCACTCTCTCTCTGTGACTGCATCCACCTCCCAGCAAGGGTCATGGTCTACCACTCTCACTATCGCAACATCCTCCTTCACTCACTCTCTCCTGTGGATTGCTGACCCAGTGCTCTAACTTGCACCTCTTCACATGAGCAACATTGTGAAGCCAGACTTCAAAACAGGGAGAACATACCCTTAACAATCCTGACTATATGATGTCTGAATTTACTAAGATAGCTGGGGTGACTAGATGGTGCAGAATCTTATGACAATGTCCTGTCTCCTTTGAATCTTTTGGTTCAGTTTTAGGTCAGTAACAACTTATCAAAATCACAAATGTACAATCTTGTGCAGAACTAAGGACTAAGCAAAAGAGCTGCTGACTTGTATAAGAATCCAGCGTAATTCCAATATATTAAATGTTCTTGCTAATTAATGAAAACAACTGAAACACAATGGTTGACTTGTGCATTTCTTTATATTCCTTGCTACAGTTTGGCATTGGGTAATTCACTGTGAAGATGTGCTGGAGAGATAAGTGCTATATAGTTGAGGACATCTGTCCACAGCAAACATAAGGCAAGCAAGGAGGCAACTTTCCATAAGTTACCAGGGCCAGTGCTGCAATTGAACCTGAGATAATAGGAACTGCAGCTGCTGGAGAATCTGAGATAACAAGGTGTGGAGCTGGATGAACACAGCAGGCCAAGCAGCAGCATAGTAGCAGGAAAGCTTGACATTTCGGGCCTAGACCCTTCATCAGAAATGGGGGAGGGGAAGGGGCTTTTGAAATAAATAGGGAGAGAGGTGGAGGCGGATAGAAGATGGTTAGAGGAGAGGATAGGTGGAGAGGAGGCAGACAAGTCGAAGAGGCGGGGATGGAGCCAGTAAAGGTGAGTGTAGGTGGGGAGTTAGGGAGGAGATAGGTCAGTCCAGGGGGCGGGATGAGGTTAGTAGATAGGAGATGGGGGTGCGGCTTGAGGTGGGAGGAGGGGATAGGTGAGAGGAAGAACAGGTTAGGGAGGCGGGGACGAGCTGGGCTGGTTTTGGGATGCGGTTGGGGGAGGGGAGATTTTGAAGCTTGTGAAATCAGACAACATGTCCATCCTGGGCCTCCTGCAATGCCACAGTGATGCCACCCGAAGGCTGCAGGAACAGCAAATCATATTCAGGCTGGGAACCCTGCAGCCCAATGGTATCAATGTGGATTTCACAAGCTTCAAAATCTCCCCTCCCCCAACCGCATCCCAAAACCAGCCCAGCTCATCTCCACGTCCCTAACCTGTTCTTCCTCTCACCTATCCCCTCCTCCCACCTCAAGCCGCACCCCCATCTCCTATCTACTAACCTCTATCCATCTTCTATCCGCCTCCCCCTCTCTCCCTATTTATTTCAGAACCCTCTTCCCCTCCCCCATTTCTGATGAAGGGTCTAGGCCCGAAACATCAAGCTTTCCTGCTCCTATGATGCTGCTTGGCCTGCTCTGTTCATCCAGCTCCACACCTTGTTATCTCTGCAATTGAACCTGCCCCTTTGGCATCATGCTGCAACATACTGTAGTCAATTTGACGAAACCCATAGTGTCACATTTAATCTTATACCGAACTGCTTCATTCCTGTTCCAAAAAAAAGTCATTGAACTCAAAACATTGTTTTTCTCTCCACAGTTGGCGCATGACCTGCTGAGCTTCTCCAGCACTATTTACACGCTGCCTGTTTGCCACAAGGCACGTCAGGAGTGTGATGGAATACTCCCCACTTGCCTGGATGGGTGCAGCTCCAAATTAGCCTGTTTGATTGGCACCCCACCTAACACCCTTAACATTCACTTCCTCCACCACTGATGCTCAGTAGCAGTGTGTGCCATTTTTTAAATTCATTCACAGGATGAGGGCATTGCTGGCCACGGCAGCATTTATTGCCCATCCCTAATTGCCCAGAGGGCAGTTAAGAGTCAACCAGTCTGGAGTCACATGCAGGCCAGACCAGATAAGGATGGCAGTTTCCTTCCCCTAAAGGGCATTAGTGAACCAGATGGGTTTTTCCAACAATTGACAATGGATTTATGGTCAACATTAAGCTCTTAATTCCAGATATTTACTGAATTCAAATTCCACCATCTGCCATGGCGGGATTCAAACCTGTGTCCCTAGAATGTTATCTGGGTCTCTGGATTAATAGTCCAGTGATAATACCAACAGGCCATCGCCTCCCTCCTGCAATTGCAAGATACACTGAAAAAAAGACTCTTTAGACAGCACCTTCTACCATGACTTCTTCCACTTCCGAGGGCGAGGGCAGCAGATACTTTGGAACACTACCTCTTTAAAGATCCTCCCCCCACCCCATCCCGAGGCTCTCACCATTCTGACTTGGAAATATATTACCATTGTTTCAGTGTCACTGGGTCAAAATCCACTGAGCAATGAGGATTATAGCCCTCTGAATTCCTGCCTCCTCTCTTGTGCAAGGCATTAGTAGTCCCTATCATGGCTGCTATCTGCCTTTGACATTCCTGCTCCAATAGGCATCTCCCATCCCCTCACAGAGTTCAACAACCCCAATTGGACACCAAGCTTGCTTATGGTTCAATTACAGCATTAATATTTGAATACTGTATCACATAAGAGATCCTGATGTAGTGTAGGGTTGGGACCTGGAAATTATAAGGGCATTGGATTCCTGACCCATTTGAAAATTAAGGCCATTGAATCATGTCATAAGATACAATACCAACCCTTAGCAGCTTGTAGTTGGGGTAGAGTGCTGCCCCCTGCTGATTCTGCTAAGTCTGGGCCTGTGATAGATGATGAATCACTATTGCGTCTTAATGAGGAGAGGAACTGGTCTCACGCAACAACCTGTACTTTGTCGCATGATAGCAGTAGACGCAAGTTGTGTTAACTAGTTAGCTACAATTTGCAATGTAAGTAAGGAAATGGCACGCCTGCATCTATCTGGACATGGTGCAAGGCTACTTCATCTTCATTCGAAGACTATGTAGAATCATCAGATTGGGTGGAGCCGAATGCAATCTCTAACATTAATCCTGTCTGAACCATTACCTTAATCAAGAAACTGTGTGCCATTTGAGACGTTATACCTTTATTGGTTCTTTGAATGCATCATTCAATTACCCCTGCCCTTTTCTCTTAACCTTAATCAGTCTCACGTCATAAATAAGAGAAACAGAAATTGCTGCAAAAACACGACAGACCAGCCTCTCAGTATAACAGGCAATGAATTCTTTATCACACCCAAGATGCGTCAAATAAACAGAAAATTTTGTCAGGTTGGTAAAGTATAGAAAAAGCGAAAGGATTCAAGTGCAAGCAGATACTCCAAACATGGTTGGCGTGTTAAACTAACTTTAAACTACTTAAAATAAAATCACCAGAGGACTTTTAAAAAAAAACCTATCAGAGATGCAGAGAAATAACGAAAATGAATATGAAAATAATGGGGATGAAGAGACGTACAAGTTGTCTAATTAAACAGAAAACGCTTGAAAATGAGGAAAAATAGAGAAAGAGAAATATTCACAAGGCGCAAGACATTTCTTCCAGCTCTTCCTTTCAAAGTGCAAGAGGGGATCACTGGCTCATTTACCACATCATTGCAGGGGACCTAAACTCAGGGATCTCTGTGAGATCGCAATGCACCTGTACTCCAGATGGGCTGTTGGGATCATAACAAGATTAGATCATTGAATATCTCGGTTCAGTCCACCTATGTTACTCATCACTTGAACCACTCTCCCCATTTTCATCCTGTCTTTGGCCATCAAGCAGTTCCAAAAGAATTTACACTGAAGAACAGTGCATGTCAGATCTAAATATTTACTTCAGTAACACATCAGGCATAAGAGTGGGTCTTAAGATATGAAGGAGAAACAGTTGGTGTACAGAGTAGTGTGGACTTTTGGCCAGCAGCTGTTGGGTGAGGTATTCAAATAACCTGAAGACCACATGTGAGCATCGAAAGAGGGGAAAGCAATGTGAGGGAGAAGGGAAGCCGAGAGCAGGAAGAGGGAAGTTGAGAGCAGGTGTGAGGGGAAACCAAAGGGGGAGAGCAAGGATGTGGACAGAGATGGGAAGTTGAGGGCAGAGTGAAAGGGAGACAGAGAAAAGCAGAAAACAACGATGGAGGAGCAATTTAAACAGAATTTAGTTTCCTCAGGTTTAGTTTTAGACTAAACATTTGTACAGGTGACAATTCTCAAGTGGGAACCTTACTCAGAACTGATCTGAACTTGAACGTTACACATTTAGACAAGGAGGAACAGCCCAATCTGAACCAACACTGAGAGATTTCACTAAGAACATTGAATGTCTTGGAATAATTCACTCAGGGTACATTCAACATGTCAAAACATCTCCCAAGCTCAGAATCAATAAAGGAAAGCATTCAAAGAGTTACAGGATGACAGGTAGACACTATTCAGTCCCCTGTGCTGACACGTTCTCATGTAAATAAATTCCTTCCTGGGTCTTTTTGTATTGTTCCTTTTCAAATATTTACTGCATTCATTTTGAAATGATGCTTTAGGTTCTGCCTCAATAATTACAGAAGATTAACGTTCCACAACCTATTAATCCCGTGTTCGAGAACTGTCCTCTTCCGTTCTTCTTTTTACTCTTCCAGTGATAAGCATTTCTTTTTGTTCCCTTATTTTCCATATGCCCATCAGTGAAAATAATGGTCTGGATTTTTCAAGAAATAGCAATCTCACCCAGGGTGCCCTCAGAAATGTGGAGCCATGCTTCCATCCTGACAATTTTTTTGTAGCGAAGAACTATCAGAGGAGGGCAAAACATGCCCCCTTCTCACAACAGGCAGCGGCCGTATTCTGATGTTTACGGTTTACAGTTTGTGCTGACCACTTTAACAGCTGCTGTCAATACTGAAGGACACAAGATAAGCGTGATGTTAGGGTGCTAGGAAAGTAAGGTCTGGATAAGTAAAATGCCAGGTGGGTATGATGCGAGATGGATCGAGGTAGGGTGCCGTGTTAATAGTATGTCAGGTAGAATGGGTGCCCTCCCTCCCCCTCCCCCAATGTAGGGGGTAGCGTGCTATGTGGGTATGATGTCAAGTAGGAAAGGGCAGGATAC
This sequence comes from Ginglymostoma cirratum, assembly GCA_024137785.1. Classification (NCBI taxonomy): domain Eukaryota; kingdom Metazoa; phylum Chordata; class Chondrichthyes; order Orectolobiformes; family Ginglymostomatidae; genus Ginglymostoma; species Ginglymostoma cirratum. The sequence goes on along the minus strand of JAHRHZ010000063.1, from coordinate 52,545,133 downwards.
CAAGTGGAAAGGGTGCCGGGATGCAAGTTGGCAAGGGGGCTAAATAAGTGGTGCAGTGTTTACAGTAAATTGGGGTAGAATGGTGAAATTGGGACCTGCAGGGGCAGAAGAGGGTGGATGGCGGGTCTGTCAGCCATGGCGGCAGTGGAAACTTTCAGGGGTCTAGTCTAGCAGTGAAGTCTGGGTGGGGGGGTCAATAGTCTGACAGCATCGGCAGTCTGTAGGAGCAGGCTATGAGCTGTTCTAACCTTTGCAGGGAATAAGTGTATCCTGCACAGCTCGTGTGAGTCTTAGTAATGAGGTCTGACAAGTGATGTTGTTCTATTTATTGAAAACATGCAATGAACCATCTTGTTAATTAAGAACAGCGTCTTGACCCTTAGTTGTGTATCGTCTACCACGGAGGTTGTTGACTTGCTCACTGAGCTGGCTTGTTCTCATTTAGACGTTTTGTCACCATGCTAGATGATATCATTAGTGGAGCCTCCGATGATGGTGATGTTATTCCACTCCGCTTGGAATTTATACTGTCCAGCCCGTTATGGTGAGTCCTTTCATTTCCGGTTTTGATCTGTAGGGGTTTGAATAGGATAGACAGGAAGGAAACTAGCCATCAGAACACATGAACGTCAACTAGCAGCAAAACGGCACGACAAACTCTCCTTAATATCGGTACACTCAAACAGTGAAGACTATCAGTTTAACTGGGACAAGGTAATCATAATAGCCCAAATCAAATATAAACACGCACGGGAATTCCTAGAGGCATGGTTCTCCACCCGTAATGCAATCAACAAACATAGAAGTGAACCCCATATACAAACCCATGCAGATCAAAGCCGGAAATGACACTACTCACCATAACAGACCAAAAAGCATGAATTCCAAGCGGTGTAGAATAACATCGCTTCATTGGAGGCCTGGTGACGAAACATTTGAACGAGAACAAGCCAGCTCGACAAGCAAGTCAACAACATCACCCCCAACCTGAGCTACAAATCGTTGCCAAAACTTTGATCCTCTACCACTGATCATTAGACTAGCTTAAGATAAAATATAGACAAAGGAGGATTGGAGGTACTTAGTAACTGCGAACAATCCTTACTTTGAACCACACTCAGGCCGATGTGATTGATACTGTGAGATGCCATTAGTGGCAATGAGTGTAATGCCACAGCTGGCACCAATGGCAACCCCTCAGAGAAATGGGACATGTACCTTAAATAATGGGTCAATTCAGCCCTGGCAGAGGAACAACTCTTACTCTTTCATGGAATTAGAGGGTTTGAAAATTTGCTGTCAAGCGTGCACAGTGGACAGATATGGTAGCCTAATGATTTCGTTACTAGATTCATAATCCAGGTAACAGAAGTTCAAATTCCACTGTGGCACATAGCAAAATTTGAATCCAGAATTAAAAATAAAATCTGGCAATTAAAAGATTGGTGTTATCAAAGTTTGCAATGAATCTGGTGGATTTGTGTGGCAGCCCGTTTGGTTCATTAATGTCATTAAGGGGAAGAAACATGTTTGTACAGTCTATTGTGACTTCAGTTTCACATCCATGTGGTTGATCCTTAATTGTCCTCTGAAGTGAACTTAACAAACTTCTCAGTTGTAGCAAACTACTACCAGAGATTAAAGAAAGAAAGGCTCGTATTTATCTAGTGCCATTCATGACCTTAGAACCTCTCTAAATCCATTCCAACCAATGAAGTGCTTTTTCCCTTTCGTTACTGATTTAGTGAGGGAAATTTTGCATCTAATTTCAGCACAGTAGGCCCCTACAAAACTAATGAGATGATCATTTGTTTATTAGTGCAAAACAAAGAACTGTGGTTGCCGTCAATCTGAAAGAAGAACAGAAATTGCTAGAGAAACTCAGGAAGGTTGGCAGTAACTGTGGAGAAAAGAAAAAAACTACAATCAACATTTCAAATCCAGTGACCCTCCTTCAGAAGGTTCTGCTCTGATGACGATCACTGACTCAAAAGTGGCAACTCTTCTTTCTCTCCATAAATGCTGAGTTTCTCTAGCAATTTCTATTAGTTCATTAGTGTTTGCTAAGGGGTAAATGTTAGACTGGACAGCGCTACTTGTATTCAAATAGTGTTGTGAGATCTTCCAAGCCCCAACCTAGGACAGCAAATGAACTCTTGCTTTCACATCTCATCTGAAAGATACCACTGTTTCACGAAAGTCAATCACTACCTTTTGAGGAGACTTTAGCGTGGGTTATAAGTGCAGCCTTGCCAGTGAAGCTCAGCAAAGAAGTAAAATACAAACCAAATAAATTGAACCAAAAAGTGCAAAAAAAGGTCAAATTTAAAGTTAATATTACCATTACCTCACAATAAAACTGACATTGAGACAGAATACCAGCAGGAATGAAACAATAAGGTTTAACATTTCTCCTAAAAATAAATAAATGTAGGTGGGTGGCAGAAAAAAGCCAACGGAAAGAGGCTGTTAGTAAGGGATTTATATTTGCAGCATTTTCTCTACTCAGACACAATTTATTTATTCCATATCTCTCTTCTGAGGCTTCATGTATCTTATAAATATTTTTGACATGGAGCCCATTTACAGTGGCATGATACTGCCTCGCTCCAATCAACCACTTTGCCCCTCCCCCACCCCCTCCAAACCTCCGTTACCCTGGCAGCAGTGCAGAGCTGAGGGCGCACGCTGAAAAGAACAGCAGAGAGAGCTGAATTCTAAGCAGGCGAGATTTGCAGAAATGAGAAGTCGGATGTTCAGACGTAGAACAGCCGTATCAGATATCAGATTTCACGAGTGCCTCATCCTTCTGTCATTTGGAAGACCTGAGGTCAAATGCCTGGAAGTTGATTTTAGTTACAATCTACCAGCTGTTCTATATTCAAGCTAAGGTAGACGCAATGCGTGGTGAACATTTTGGATAAGAGAAGACCATGCAAGTTTGTCTATTAATGGAAGGGAGTATATACACTTAAGAATTCTAGACAGTGAACCACTGGGCAGCGCTGCGTCGCTGCTTAAATCCCCAGAGCATTTTTGGACAGTTTAAAGTGCTGTCTCTTGGATAGCATGAGAAGATTGGCCAAGATGTTTGTAGCATTGAGTGTCCCAATATCAGGACCGGAAGGACTTCTGCTTCGGATTTGGGGCGGGAGCCATGAGCTGTGCTTGGTTAGACCCAAGACTGGATGAGGTGTTTAGCCAATCGTGTGGTGGGTGGGCAAGAAGCTGACAACCTTGGCGTTACCTCACGTGGTTGTAGGTTGTGGTGGCATATTTAAAGGGCATCTGGACAGCCACACATTCTCTGTAAGCCAGCAGCATCCAGCTGGTGGAATGTCATTTTCAAAATTACAATGTCCTGCTCTATTCTTCCTGTTGTTGAGGCATAGGAGACCAATGAGAGGCCCTGTACCTCTCTTCGACTGGGCTTTGTAGTGTCCACATGGGCACCAAGAGTCTGGGTCTACAGAGGATAGCCCATTCCTTCAGTTGCTGAGAGGGAGCAAACAATGAGGGCACACAAGAGTGACTGGGAAGGTACAACCATGAGAGCTCCCTGGAAGTTGAGTACACACTTGAAGAATCCTTTTCTGATTGACACAAACTGGTCACACATTGAGGGAATGAAATCTTGTTTGGTTTATTAAAGCCAGTGGATTACCCAACAAACGGGCAACCCAACATGTGTGCCACCAATTGTCCCTTGTACTTTGGAAAAACCAGCAACCACAGGAAATCCCACAGCTCTAGCGGGCCAGGCCTCTTGGTGCCTGTGGGGAAGCTCTTAGATTCATTGGCATCGATGCCCTTCTTCATTTGTGAGTGTCTGCCAGCGAGATTCCACACATTCCCTACCTCCACTCCATACACTAAGCTCCAGAAAAATCAGGATGCAGAAATCCACCATCCTTGTTCTGACATCTATTACCTTTGACTCTCAGGTTCTCACCATTGACCTACCTTCCATAAGCTTGGATTTCTGCACATTAATGCTTTCCCTCCGATCTGAAGATGTTCCACTTTCTTGTGTGGTCCATCTGTCTGCTGTGAGATATCATTGGTCCCCTATGACCCCCCTCCCTCGGTCAGCCATGCTTGATCCTCTTGTACTGCTATCGCCCAATTTCAATGTACCAATGTTTCCTCTTCTATGTTTGATCAAAGCTTCTCATGAAAGAAATGCAGCTCTGACTCACTTTGAATCCACCAGGAAGACTACCTTGCCTGCTGCTCTCCACCTTTAAGCAGATATGATTTTTTTTTCATTCATTTACAGGATGAAGGCTGGCTAGGCTAGAATATATTGCTCATCCCTAAGAGTCAACCACACTGCTGTGGGTCTGGCGTCACATGGTAAGGATGGGGTTTCCTTCTCCAGAGGACATTAGTGAACCTGATGGGTTTTTACAACAATTGGCAATGGTTTTATGGTCACCATCCGACTCTTAATTCTAGATTTCTATTGAATTCAAATTCCATCATCTGTTGTGGCAGGATTTGAACCCAGGCCCATAGAACATTACCTGGGTCTCCAGATTAACAGTCCAGTGATAATACCATGAGACCACTAATCTGAAGACATATGGGTCTCCTTTGCTGCAGAGCTAATTGCAATAGTACTGTTTGGTAAAATGGTGCATTAATAAGTATCCTCAAAATACTTCATCAAATCCAGTCACTATATTAACTGTTCATAGTGTGCTCTCCTCTACGTTGGGGAGATGAAGCGCAGATCTCTTTGCAGAACATGTACGTTGTGTTGCAAAAATGGACTTGAGCTTCTGGTTACCTCCCAATTCAACACATCACCATGTTCCCTGGTCAACATCTATGCCTCGGGCTTGCTGCAGTGATCCAGTGGAGCTCAGCACAAGCTGGAAGAATAAAACCTCATTTTCTGCTTGGGAATCCTGCGACCTTCAGGACTCAATATTGAGTTCAATAATTTTAGGGTCTGAGCACCTTCTCCCACGTTCTTTCCCCAACTACCACATACCAGACCTTGTTATTACACGGGCTGCTGCTGAAAACAACCCATTTTCAGGAACAAAAACAAAGTTGCTGGAAAAGCTCAGCAGGTCTAGCAGCATCTGTGAAGGAATAAACAGAATTAACGTTTCGGGTCCGGTGACCCTTCCTCAGAACTGTCAGCTAATGGTCTCTGTTACCAGCTATTCATTCTCCCAGGCTGACCTTTACCCATTCATTTGTCTGCCCAGTTGTTGTCTTCTCTCTTTGGGCTCCATCTCCATCTATCATTTATTCTCCACCCTTTCCCCATCCCATCTTCGGCATACTTACCAAGCTTTTCCTAACTAAGATCAGTTCTGAAGAAGGGTCACTGGACTCGAAATGTTAACTCTGCTTTCTCTCTACAGATGCTGCCAGACCTGCTGAGTTTTACCAACAATTTCTGATTTTGTTAACCTTGAAATGGTAATGCACTAAAAATATGTTTGCTCTGCTTCCCCTTGAGAAGCTTGATCCATCTTTGATCCACTGCAACTTTAATTCTCAAATTTCATCCCATTTTTGGGAACTTGACATTCAGCATCCCACACTAGTAAATGCCCAGCTCATTTTCCACTTCCGGTCATTATTTTGAGCGGTATTTCTGTTTAAATAAGTTCACAAATTGGGATGAGGCCTGATCAACTCAGGTCCTTTGCAACAATTTCAATGCAGCACTAGCTTCCAAATAATGAATTCAAAGATCAGAAACATTCTACTGTCTTCCAAAATGTGGGTACTTAACATAAAAAGAGACGGAGTGTTTTTGTTAAAATGGGTGCTCTAATTAGTCCTTTTTATTTCTGTTTTCTTTTCTGATGGGCAAAGGAAATGATTTAAGAGGATGCAGGTATACCATACTTGACTATCCCCAACCACTATTGCCTATGCTCACAATCTTAGGAAACCTGACTTGGGAATGCCTGAAGGAAATTATCTTCATAAGTTAAGATTCACCAGGGCAGAGGGACAGAGTTTGGTGGTCAGCTGTAAATTCAACCACAGATAGTCATCGCCTCAGGCCCTGCACTACCCACTTTATGAAAGTCATTACTCTCCTCAATATGTGTACTGTGAGATCTTGTCAAGCTACCACTGGCAACATCTGTAACATCATTCAAGCATCTCATTCACGCTTTCCTCACCTTTGTTACATTCCTGAGGGAAAATGAACATTTTCTAAATGGCAACAATCTAGGAACTCTGCATGGGTAACAAGATTTCAGAGCCCAAGTACAGAAATCACAAAAAAAATGTGGACAGGAACAAAACAGAAATGATTAAAGGCTAAAAGATTGTTCACCTTGGGAGGGCTGGAACAAATAAGAATGGGAATTATATCACAGGTATCTCCAGAATGGACCCCTATTGCACGTAACTCTGGGAAAAGCATCTCAGGAACTTTGGCACCGAATGGCTAGAATTTAAAAGCACTTAATTATGAGGATGGGGTGGACAGCCTAGGCTTGTATTGCAGTGAATATTAAAGATGTGGGGTTGAATCCTGTGATATTTTGGCTGAGTGTCAGTTTTGTTGAGTTTCAATAAAGGTTTCTCTCGTCATATTTTCCCAAACCCATCTCATTAACCATTAACAATGCCCCAAATGCAAGGGTCATATATGGAGCTCTCATGTCTCTTTGGGATAGTCACATACTTAGTAGAATTGCTGCACTGGCCAAGTCAGAAATACAGCACAGTCTCTCGGGATTGTTCTATAAACGCTTTCCATCCCAGGGTCCACATTATCCATGGAAGTTACCATTACATGCACTAGTGCCTATGATTATATTCACAGCACAGGGGTAGAGGGGATCGGTTCAGTGTCCCACACAACTGTTAGACATTTTGCACATATTGTGTTGTTTGTAGCCATTAGATGCCACGTTTAAAGTTGGTGGTAGTAGCGTTCATTGAGATCTCTATATGCAATTTGTAAGGGCCAGTAACATAGTGGACATCATCATTAGTGACCAGCATTTGAGCGTCAAACCTTTCAGGCTTCATGCATTTCACAGGCTTGATAATTTCATAGAATCCCTACAGTGTGGAAACAGGCCCTTCAGCCCAATAGGTCCATACTGACCCTCGGAGCATCCCACCCAAACCCATCCCCCTGTAACCCACCCAATGTACACATCCCTGAACACTAGGGGTAATTTAACATGGCCAATCCACAAGCCTGCACATCTTTGGACTGTGGGAGGAAACCAGAGAACACGGAGGAAACCCACACAGACACAGGAAGAATGTGCAAACTCCACACAGACAGTCGTCTGAGGGTGGAATCGAACCCAGGTCCCTGGCGCTGTGAGGCAGGAGTGCTAACCACTGAGCCACCATGCACCCATAATGTGATTGTAAATTGAGGGTTGCTGCATTTTGCAACTGCATGATTTGTGCCTTTTTCCACACTCAATGTCCTGCCATCGAGCCGAAGTAGAGCCCATATTTCTGCCCTTTAAACTGATATCACCTTTGCTCACCTGGGTGTTAGTCCAGGCATTTCTGGTTGTTGGTCGCGTCCAGCAAATTTGATGGCATAACGATGGAAAGGAACAGTGGCTGCTCCTCAGGCAGTGAGCTTTTTTTGATTTGCCGAACCCTCAAATGTAAATATCCCCTTCCTGTTCCCCAACAATCCCTTAGGGTTTGTACAATGGGACCTGTGAACTGAAAGGGTGAATGACCATCCTAACCTGGTGGCTGTTAAGGCTGACAGCTAAACTTTTAAGCAATTGGTTGCTTCGAAGTATTCACTAGGGCCGTGTGTGGGATCTCACGAACCCCAACCCACAAATGCATCAAAACCGTTGCCAATACAATCTATGCCAGATCACAACGCTTTATTTCATTTCCTTATGACAAGGCCAGTGCTTTGCCATTGTTAAAAAAAAACTTGTTTTAAAAGTGTCAGATCATACCACAGGAAACTTGATGAATGTACATGTCACGTACAAATCATCTGAGATCATCAGTACTACATCACTGTACCATGTACCCTGGAAGCTGTCATGATGCCTATATCCTTGAGAACGCTCAAGTTTTTGCTTTGTTTCAAGGGCCAGAGTCTTATGAGGATGGTCACTGGGAGACAAATGGAATCCCTCTGCAACCATACCTGATAACTCAGGTATACAATCCCAACTGAGGCTGAGTGTAGATAAAGCCCATTCTTCAACCAGAGTTATTGTGGAGAGGATGATAGCCCTCCTGAAGCTGAGGCTCTGATGCTTGGATTGATCTATCAGAATGGCCTTGCAATTCACTTCAGACAGAGGGTGCTGCATAATCATAGTGTGCAGGAAGAGAAAGGATGCGATGGACGTTGGAAAGATATGAGAACGGAAGCAGTCGTCCGGGGAGGAAGATGAGAACATTGCCTGGGGGCACATCAACGTCAGCCAGATAGAGTGCAGCAGTCCAAGCCAGACAGGCGTTAATTTAGGTGTTAATTTGCATTGGGTTCCAATCAATATGAGCTGGGTGCAGTGATCACTCATTGACTGACTGTGAATGTGTTGTTCATCAAAACACAAGTCCCTATTGATTCCCAGAAGCAATGCAGCTTTTGTTTGCTTATTCTTCACTTCTAGTATTGCTGAACAAAAATGGACATTTTCGATCATTTGAAGACTTTCCAGTATATGATGGTATGACATTGAACAATGAGAAGACATTATGCAGCATTGGGTTTTAGGGAAAGTATAGCATTCCTTTAGATGTGGTTTTAAAGTGACATGGTGCGAAGGATAGGCACCCTGTATGCTTAGTTCTTGTAGCTGTACTTACAATGACTGCTGATCAGACAAGTGACGATATAAAATAGCAATACATTTACGTACATCCATTTGTATTTGCAATGAAGTGTCAACCACGGCAGCTACGTAGCTGTATAAACATTTGTTTCTCGTACGTCTCCCACAGCATGGAAAGGCAGTTCCTGGCTGGCAGCGCTTGACATGATCATGGCTGGGATTTAAGTACAGTGTCAGGAATTCCAGGCGATCCTGTCAGTGGCAAGTTCTTCTGCTGATAGTGAATGTCTGATAACATGCCCAGGGCACCATAGAGGCGCGATGCACAACTAATGAGAAAAGCTCTGGGAGTAGCATGAGAAAACTTAACATGGCTCCCAGTGAGAAACCCGACATGAAAATCCCCAAAATTGTCACTTAGCCAGTTTCTGGCTTCAGCTCATAATTCCATTGTAACTGGTCCTACCTTGTGTACTGCTTCTTGGTGGAACCCCCCAGTTAGGCTTGCTTTTGACTACTTGCTACTCTTTCTATCAAGCTTGAATCAAAAATGACATGACTTTTGTTATGGGGTTAGTGTGAGATTGGCACTTAATTCAAAAGATTGTGTAATTTGGAAGTTAGATGTTGTTTTGATTTTTGTTAAATTATTTCTAAAGTTATGGCAATAAAAGATTCATTTCTTCATGGTTTGTGCCTGTACTCTTTCAAGGAAAAGAGCCCATTAAGTTGAAAATAAAGTGAAAGCATGTAAAAATGAAAGGAAATTACAAAATTAAAGTGTAAAAGGACAGATTTTTTTAACTCCTATTTATCCATGCAACATTTTTAGAGAACTATCTGCATAGTCCTATTCTTGCATTCTCCACTTTTTCAAGCATGTCTGCACTTTCCCATTAAAATCTGTTATGGTTCTGCTTCCATTGCTATTTTTGGGACAGTTTGACATTTCCTTAAAAACATCTGCACAACAATTTTTTAAAACTCCTTTTTTTTTTAGGATAATCTTGAATTTGCACAACCTTCTCATATAGAGCCAAATAGTTATGACAACAAAGAAGGGGGCTATTTGACTAACTGGGTTAATGCCAGCTCTCCGTGGGGAAAACTAACTCATCCCATTTCCCAGATTTATCCCTGCAGGTTGAATTCCCTCAAGTGAACTTCAGGATTCAATAACGGGTAAAAGTAATCTCCTGCGCTTCACTTTATAACAATCCCATATTGCTATGAACACTTCGAGCAGGTCCTGCTTAAACTTTATTTTGAAATTCTCAAGATTTGCTAGCCTCTCTTCATAACTAAAGCCTCTAATTCTTGGTGCCATCTCAGTGAATTGTGTATATTCTATTCCAAAGGTTTTGCCATCATTCCTTTCCAAATGTATTCAAGGCTAGAAACAGTATCCTATCCCAGCCAAGACAGTTAATTATGAGTACAGCAATGCTTTTTCCCTCTTGTGCTCATACTTCTCATTTTATGAAATAATCCAAGTGTGTTATAATTTATATATGTGTCCTGAGCGGGGTTTGAACCTTTGTCTCCTCCAGCGAGCACGCCCCCAGTTGCACTCCTTGCCTGTATCACACTCTACTCGCTTCTTTTAAAATTTGACAACTTTGTCAATTCTTTCAGACTTATCTGTACCTGCTCCTTAGCTCCCTGTAAACCTTTGCCATGTATGTTACCTGTGCAACCTTCCTCCCAAATACGTCACCTCTCATTCATGGAGTGACAGTGACTGCCCTAGAAATGAAGACAGCATTTAATTAGGCAACGCATCAAGAACTATAGCGGAATGTCTTCACTTTTTGGAGTCCTTAGGGAGAGAGAAGGGACAGTAACAGTATTCCAAGTCAGCATGATGTGTGTCTTGGAGGGGTTCTTGCAGATGCTGGTGCTCTCTTGCAATTCTACTGCCCTTGTTTTTCCAGGTGGTAGCAGCCATAGGTTTGGAAAGCGCTGTTAAAGGAGTTTTGGTGATTAGCCACAATGTATCTTTTAGGTGGTGGGTATAGATTCCCTGGATTGAAAGTTTAAGTTGGTGACTGGGGATCCAGTCAAGTAGGCTTCTTTGCCCTGGATAGTGTCAAGCTTCTTGAACATTGTTGGAGCTGCACCTACCCAAGACAGTGGAGAGCATTCCATCACAGTCCTGACTTGTGCCTTATAAATGGTGGACAGGGAACATGGGACAAGGGAGATCAGGAGCTAAAATACTCAGTGCAGAACTTCCAGGCCCTGACATCCTCCTCTAACTACAGTATCTATATGGCGAGTCCATTCAGATTCGGGCCAGATGGTGGGGTATTTAGTGATGGTAATACCATTGAAGGTCAAGGGAATGTGGTTAGATTCTTGTTTGCTGGAGACGGCCATTGCCTGATATTAGCGCAATGCAAATATTACTTGTCACTTATCAGCCCAAGCCTGAATGTTGTCTAGATGTTGTTGCATTATAAAGGAGTTTCAGTCTCTGAGGAGTTGAAATTAGCACTGAATTGTTTGTCCGATATAGTGTTCCTTGCAGTCTCTACAGGGGATCTTACAGGAAGGAAACTAACAGCAAGAGTACATGAACACCAACTGGCTACAAAAAGACACGACCAATACTCACTCATCTCAATCCGCATGGACAAGGAGAACCACGACTTCGACTGGGACAACACCAAGCTCCTGGGACAGGCTGGGCAGAGACAAGCACGAGAATTCCTGGAAGCATGGCACTCCACGAAGCATGCTATTAATAAACACATTGAACTCGACCCCATATACATTCCACTACGGAGGAAACACGGAAGTGAGGCAATCCATCGCAACGGACCCCAGAGTTTAAAAGTCAGGCGGGAAAACACACCGAAGCTTCATCAGAGGCTGCACTGAGGATGTTACCCAGCACAGTAATGAAATGTCTGCGGAACAACAAACCAGCTCGGCGAGCCAACCAACCTCAACACTCACAACCCGAGCTACAGATCTACTCCAAAACCTTAGAAATGTTCAGTAACATTGCTGAATGCTGTCCGGGTCCATGTTTTTTGTAATATCCAAGGCTTTCCTTTTTTCGTGTCTTGTTATCACACGAAATAAATCAAATTTGCTGGTGACTGGCGCTTGTGGTGTTTTGGACCTCAGGAGGAGGCTGAGATGGATCATCCACTTGGCACTTCTATCAAATGATTGTGGCAAATGTTTCAGCCTTGGCTTTTGCACTGGAGTGCCAGGCTCCACCCTCATTGAGGATGGTGATATTTGTGGAACATTCTCCTCCAGTGAGTTGTTTAATTGTCCATCACCATTCACATTTGGGGGATATGGTAAGATGACAGAGCTTAGATCTGATATGTTGGTTGTGGGATCGGTTAGCTCTGTCTATAACATGTTGCTTCAGCTGTCTGAGCAGTTTGATTAAAAATAATTACAAATAAATGTTGTTGTTACTCCAATTTGGTAAATCTCATCATGATTTAGATTAGCTTAATCTTGGAGATGATGGGGCAATGTATTCACTTTGAGAGAAAATGTTTTGGTAGTATGGAATTATTAAAGGGTAAGTGATGTGTGAAAAATGGGTCTTTTGGTATACTGTAAGGACAGGGTTAATCAGTCTATAATGCTGGTAACCTTTGGCTGTTGTTATCTGTTCAGTAGGGAAGTTTAAGCCAGTTTAAAGTATCACTGGGTTTTTGAGCTAAAGGCTGACCTTAAAGGAGTAGTCAGTTTATTCACTTCAGCAAACCTAATTAAAAGGCATGCTAGTGCAAATTGATCCTTGGCTCACGGCAAACTTTAATCACTTGACAAGTGCAGGGAAAACATTCCATTCAATGAAGCAGAAACTCTTGCTTTGACTGGTATGAAACGGTACTGAATCAAAGACGGAACTATAATGAAAAATTAAAAATTAAAAGAACAGCAGATGCTGTAAATCAGGAACAAAAACAGAAGTTGCTGGAAAAGCTCAGCAGGTCTAGCAGTATCTGTGAAGAAAAAGAATCAGAGTTAACGATTGGAGTCCAGTGACCCTTCCTTAGAAGGCTGTGTGTGTGTGTGTGTGCGTGCGTGCACACGTGACCACAATGAGATGTTTTACTTGGTGAAATTAAAATAAGGCAAACTGTTGGTAAAGTAGGGGATTTGTACTAGTCTTCAGAAAAAAAAACTCCATTCGCAAAATCTACCAATACGGAATAAGTCAGTTTTGTTCTCTCTATATTGGACAGTAATTTCATATTATCTCCATATAAATAGAGACAGTTGTATGAATTGCCAAATATAGAAAATAAAAGAGTATCTGGACTTTAAAGTACCACATTTATTGAATTTTAAATTATTAAAGTAGATTTAAATGTAGAGTAGATGAAGAGGTCATGTGACCTGAATTGCAGCTGACCTGACATAAGCTTGGATTGTTTAGTTGTTAGAAAGTAAGTCACTCGCATTGCTTTATTGAGAGAGACATGCAAGGTAGTCTCCCTTGAGATAATAACAACAGTTTCCATGTCTACAATGACTAGAGCCTAAGTCTTCCAAAGTCCCAAGAAGGTGTTATTGACATCAAATTGTAAATACCTGAGCTGTAAACCATCCATTACTTCTAAGACGAAAGGAAGGATAACTAACTAACAATTCTACTCAGGTACAAACCTAATGTGTTTCCCATTGCCTTGAAGGATGATGATAAAGGAAGCCATCCTGAGTTCAGATATTTTTATGCCAGCCCAGGAAGGTTACATATAGACAGCTGCTGCAGGATTGCCATATGATAACCCCTGCAAGGCCCATGGAGAATCACGAATTAATCTCCCTTTGGAGCTCGTTGAGTATGAGTTCCCTTGGGAACAGGCAATGGCCTGCCCAGCTGCAACAAAAAAGGCACAGGCTGACAGTTATGTTTGTGTCTGGGTTGGTCTTGGAGAGGGAACATGAGGCATCCATCAATGTTCTCGATGCCTTTAGAGAGAGGCAGACACCATGGGGGACTATTTCCCTCTCCAACTCCATTTTTATTTAGTCCCTTCCTGCTCCCCCTGATACCCCCTCCCTCACTTTTGATGGCTTGCTTTGTCCTTGATGAGCTTTGCATGTAAATATTTAATTGGCTACTCGGGTGTTTTATTGATGGTGGTTGGTGTTTAAAAAAGAAAAAAGAACTAAAAAAAATGTCATGGTGATTTTGGTAGTGGGAAAGTCACTCAGTTGTGTGTAATTGCACTTCTGGGCATTAAAAAAAAACAGACCCAGAATGGATCTGCCGAACTATTTTTCCCAGTCTGGCCCATGCACACCATGAGTAGTGGTTCTACTTTAATGTTCAACAATAAATGACAGTGTTCCTTTCCAGTTGGGCTTCTTGAGTTGATACATGCCCCCTGAGAGGTCAACAACAAGCAATAGACTCAAACTGGCATGCAGCCTAAGCAGAGAAAATGTTGACTCTTCCATTCAACAACAGAATGGGGGTGGGAATTTGAGCTCAGATCAACATCTACATTTGTGAGGAGTCAAATGTGACAAAGAAATCTGAAGGATAACCCTCACGGTGAGAGTAAATGTTGGTATTAGAGATTACCAGGCTTGGGAATGGAAAAAGGAAGCAACCCATTGGAAACTGGGAGCAACTAGGAACTCTTTGAAATAATAATTGGAGTTCTACAGAGAGTACAATATGTACTAAACAAATGAACTGTTCATTTCTTTTGTCTACAATATAGGTTGACTGTAAAATAAAGTTTTGTTTAGTCAATGTTTTAGTCATTTGATATAGTAAAAACTTTAAATAAGAAATATCCCTGTGTTATTTTTTCAGCTGTTAACTGGAAGTTCAACTATTCTTTAAAAGTTGTTGACGTTTATACGAACACGTATAAAATGTGTAAAATTGAGTTGAGGAGAATATTGTAAGTAAGAGCCTTTTCCATTACAGTGTGGTATTATCATCACTAAATCCCCCACTAAAAGTATCTTGGGGGTTACCACTGACCAAGAGCTGATTTGGACTAGCAATATAAATACGGTCAGAGGCTAGGAATCCTGCAGCGAGTCAATGACCTCCTGACTCCCCAAAGACATCTACAAGGCACAAGTCAGGAGTGTGATGGAAACACTTGCCTGGATGGATGCAGCTCCAACAACACTCAAGAAACTTGGCACTACCAGGGCAAAGCAGCTCACTTGATTTAGCACCACATTCACAAGCATCCACTCCCTCCACCACCGACGCTCAATAGCAGCAGTGTGTACCATCTACAAAATGCGCAGCAGAAATTCACCAAGGCTCCTTAGACAGCACTTTCCAAATCTGCGACCGCTACCATCTAGAAGGACAAGGGTAACAGACACATGGGAACACCACCTCTTGTAGTTACCCTTCACCGTAACTGGACCAAAATCCTGGAATTCTCTTCCTAATAGTATTGTAGGTCTACCTGCAGCACATGGACTGCAACAGTTCCAGAAGGCAATTCACCAATCCCTTCTCAAGGGAAGTTAATGATGGGCAACATATGCTGTCCCCAGCCAGTGATGCTCACATCCAATGAATTAGTTTTTTAAACATGAATACAGTTAGAGATTAATGCACTCACCTATTCCTTAATTAACATTTTCCATCCTTTGCTTCCAGCGCTATTCCCTCCCACCTCCCCCGGCAGTATAACAGCCTGAAGTTAAGACAATGACAGCACTTAAGCTGTCAGCTCACCCCGTGATGTGAAGAGGGAGAATGCACAAGGCCAGTGCCAAATGGATAAGGCAATATGAAAAAGAATTAAAAAATCCTTGAACCTAAATGAATAACCTAAATTTAGGAACTGCAGAAAAACAATCTATTGCCAAACATGTTATGAATTAGACTGAAATACTTGCATTCCTATATCCATGATAAACCAAGGGTAGGGATTGGGAGAAAATTAGCAAACAGAGATTAGGAGAAGTTAATGGAAGTTGACTAAAGGTGAGAAATAGAGTTTTAGGAGGCTTTTGAAGGAGGGGAAGGATGTTGTTTACAGTAATAGGTCTGTATAAATCAAAATTCAACCTGGCAGCCACCCCTGCTTCCAGAAGTTTGTGAAGTTTGAAATGTCTTGGTTTTCTTATTATTTTGCTGAAGAAGTTATCAGCTAAGTTTTCAACGTGACAAATATGCTTAGTAGTTTGATACTAATGACATTCTTTCAGAAAATCTGAAAGAATTCTATTAAAAAGGGCTTGTTTCCATCTGGCGGATGGAATCAGATCATGTCTCGAGAAAATCACATTCTGCCTCAGACGGGTGTTATTCAACAGCTCCCATTCTATTCTTGTTTGTGTCAATTTACACCCAATAATTCAATTTTCTGCTTCAAATCTGTTTTTCTGTTTGTAAATGGAAGATGATTTTGGTGCCGCTGCATTGATTCTACACCAATCCCATTCATTCAGGTCATACATCACTTAACTATCAAAAGAGAAATAGAGGCAGGGAGAATTAAAGCATCTGCATTTCAATGGTGCTTTTTGTGATCTGAATATCTTCTGAAGCACCTTGCAGCCAATGAATTGCTCTTACAGTCTAAACACGATTCTAATGTGGGAAAAAACTGATTTTAGTGCAGGAAGCTCCTGCAAACAGCAATGTGATAATGATTAAATGCTATTGATGTTTAGTGATGCATGGGAGGTGATGGCCTACTGCTGGTATCACTGGACTGTTAATCCAGAGACCCAGATAATGTTCTGAGGACCCGGGTCTGAATCCCAGCCACGGCAGATGTGGAATTTGAATTCAATAAAATAACTGGAGTTAAGAACCCGATGATGGCCATGAATCCATTGTTGATTATCGGGAAAACCCATCTGGTTCACTAATGTCCCTTAGGGAAGGGAACTGCCATCCTTACCTGGTCTGGCCTACATGTGACTCCAGATTCACAGGCATGTGGTTGACTCCGAACTGCCCTCTGGGCAATTAGGGATGGGCAATAAATGCTGTCTAGCCAGAGACTCCCTCATCCTGTGAATGAATGAAGGAAAAAAAAATATTGAGGGGTAAGTAAGGGTCAGGACACTGGAAAAATCTCTCTTGCTCTTCTTTGAATACTACATCCAACTAAGATTGCAGAAAAGGCATGTAGTAAGATTTAAATTGCACAATATTTCCATTCATTACAAGGTATTGTATACAAAGTGCTGAAGTGACCTGATGCTTGCAGATTCATCTGTGAACTGCAATGCCAGAAAATGAAAGAAGATCAAGTCATATTCAGAGACAGTGAGAACTGCAGATGCTGGAGTCAGTGTCAATACAGTGTGGAGCTGGGGGAACACAGCAGATCAGACAGCATCAGAGGAGCAGGAAAGGCAACATTTCAGGTTTACATCCTTCATCAGGGGAGGGGGAAGGGAGCTGGGAAATACATAAAGTGGGAGGTGTGGCTGGGGGAAGGTAGGTGGGATGGTGATAAGAGGATGCAGATATTGGGGATTAGTCAGTGGGAAGGGTGGGGCAGATAGGTGAGAAAGAAGCTGAGATAACAAAGTGTAGAGCTGGATGAACACAGCAGGCCAAGCAGCATCAGAGGAGCAGGAAGGCTGACGTTTCGGGCCAAGACCCTTCTTCAGAAATGGGGGAGGGGAAGGGGGTTCTGAAATAAATAGGGAGAGAGCGGGAGGCGGATAGATGATGGATAGAGGAGAAGATAGGTGGAGAGGAGGCAGACAGGTCAAAGAGGCGGGGATGGAGCCAGTAAAGGTGAGTGTAGGTGGGGAGGTAGGCAGGAGATAGGTCAGTCCAGGGAGGACGGACAGGTCAAGGGGGTGGGATGAGGTTAGTAGGTAGGAGATGGGGGTGGGGCTTGAGATGGGAGGAGGAGATGGGTGGGAGGAAGGACAGGTTAGGGAGGCAGGGACGAGATGGGCTGGTTTTGGGATGCGGTAGGGGGAGGGGAGATTTTGAAGCTTGTGAAGTCCACATTGATATCAATGTGGATATCTGAGAAAGAAGATGGACAGGTTGTGTCAGGTCATGGAGGTGAGGATGAGAGGGGGGGGTTGGTCATGGGATGAGGCCAGAGATGAGGAGACTTTGCAACTGGTAAATTCTATGTTGAAGCCATTGGGCTGTCGGCTCCCAAGGCGGAATATGAAGTGTTGCTCCTCCAGTTTACGTGTGACGTCATTGTGATACTGGAGGAGGCCCAGGATGGACATGTTACCAGGGGAGTAGGAAGGGGAGTTAAAATGGTTGGCAACTGGAAGGTGTTGTTGATTATAGCGTACAGACCGCAGGTGCTCCACAAGTTGGTCACCGAGCCTGCGCTTGGTTTCACCGATGTCGAGGAGACCGCATTGGGAACAACGGTTACAGTGGACCAGGTTGGAGGATATACAGGTGAATCCCTGTCGCACTTGGAAAGATTGTCTGGGGCCTTGGACGGAGGTGAGGGGTGAGGTGTAGGAGCAGGTGTAGCACCTCCTGCTGTTGAAGGGAAAAGTGCCGGGTGTGGTTGGGTTGGTCGGGAGCATGGAATGGATGAGGGAGTCATGGAGTGAGTGGTTCCTATGAAAGGCAGATAGGGGTGGGGAGGGAAATATCTCTTTGGTCAGGGGGTCGGATTATAGCTGGTAGATGTGGCCGGGAATGACATGCTGGATGCAGAGGTTGGTGGGATGGTATGTGAGGACCAGAGGGATTCTGTTGTTATTTTTGTTGGGGGGGGGGGGGAGGGGATTTGAGGGCAGAGGTGCGGGAAATGCAAGAGATGCGGTTGAGGGCATTATGAATCAATGGAGGGTGGAAACTGCGGTCCTTGATGTGGGAGGACATCTGGGATGTCCGAGAGCGGAACAGTCCATCTAGGGAGCAGATGTGGCAGAGGCGGAGGAATTGCGAGTAAGGGGTCGCATCCTAGTAAGAGGGTGGGTGAGAGGAGGTGTAGTTCAGGTAGCTATGGGAGTTGTTGGGTTTAAAATAGATGATGGTGCTGAGACGGTTACTGGAGAAGGAAACAGAGAGGTCCCGGAAGCGGAGGGAGGTGGTGGAGATGGTCTAGGTGAATTTGAGGTTGGGGTGAAAGGTGTTAGCAAAGTTGATGAACTGTTTAAGCTCCTCATGGGAGCCTTCAGCTCCACACTGTATTGACTCAAGTCATACCCTGTCGTGCCATCACCAATAATGGGTGATCCCCATGGTACTGCATGCTAACGCAAAAAGAAACTAATACAACTTTCTAAAATAAAACAGAAAACTGTGGATGCTGAACATCTGAAACATAAACAAAAATTGCTGGCGAAAGTCAACAGGTCTGGCAAGCATTTGTGGAAAGAAAGCAGAGTGAATGTTTTGCGTTCGGTGATTCTTCAGAACTGACAGCAACTAGGAAAAACTGGTATTTACGCTGAAAACAAGGTTGAGGGAGGGTGGGTGAAGGAGGAGGTGAGTGAATAGGTGGCAATGGAGCTGAGTGAGAGAGAGAGATATGAAAGATGAGGGGATTATGCATGCCAGGCAAGAACAGAAGAGAAACTGAATAAGTGATAATGAGAGATGAAGGTAGCAGAGAATTGGTAGTCTGTGCTGAAGATGAACCATGTAATGTGATAATAGGACTGAAAGTGGGTGAATATGGGTTGGCTGTGCTAAACATAACAAGGCTAGGTGTTGGGGGTGGGTAAAAATGATGGAAGATCTTCAGCATAAGTACCACATTTTTCTAGCTGCTAACAGTTCTGATGAAGAGTCTTCGGGCCCAAAACTTTAACTCTGCTTTCTCCCCACAGATGCTGCCAGACCTGCTGAGTTTTATCACCAATTTCTGTTTTTGTTTAATGCAAATTTCTCCCCTTCACTACTGCAAGTAGTTTCAGGAGGTGATGTTAGCTATTCTCTGTCTGAAATTAGACTGTGAAACATGATTCCTTATTGTCAATACACTAGTTAACATTTTAATGGCTTACCAATATCACCGTTGTAATATCCAAGACTGGGTGTCAACTGGTGAGGAGAAGTCCTAACATTAAGCTTTCTCTTGACCTCACTGGCAATCCGAAGCTCTCAATCAGCAATCCCAGTGGCGATGCTTCAGCATTCAGACCTTTGTCTATTAGTTACATCCAGATATCCTGTTATAATCTCCTTCCTTCTTTCTGTACAGTTCAATATAGAACAGAAATTAAGCCTAGGATTTTTCGAGTCCCAAGCTGGAGAATGAATTTACCCGTGGGCTGGAGAGGCGATGGCCTTGTGGTATTATCACTGGACTGTTAATCCAGAGACCGGGATAATATTCTGGGGACCCAGGTTCGGATCCAGCCATGGCAGATGGTGGAATTTGAATTCAATAAATATCTGGAATTAAGAGTCAAATGATGACCATGAATCCATTGTTGATTGTTGGAAAAACCCACCTGGTTCACTCATGTCCTTTAGGGAAGGAAACTGCCATCCTTACGTGGTCTGGCCTACATGTGACTCTGGACCCACAGAAATGTGGTTGACTCTTAACTGCCCTCTGGGCAATTAGGGATAGGCAATAAATGCTGCCTGGCCAGCAATGCCCTCATGAATAAAACAAAAATAAGAGCGCCAAGGAGCTAGTTTGGGAGAATATGCGTTATAAAACAGAACATAAATTGATGTGAAGTGTATCCTCCAATGAGAGTTTTACAGTTCTACTTGTGTACCTATCAGAGGAGGTTGTGTGGTGCAGTGTTGGTGCCTCTACCTCCGCGAGCAAGTCCCACTTTGGGATTTGATGATGATGGAAGCTATGCCATAACCCAGCCAAACAGGCTGACTATCAACCTGTACATCCTTCTGATACACTAAGGACAGGCGGTAAGAATGGGAGAGTTCCCTGATCAGCCAAATCATTACAGTGTGTGACAGCGTCCCCAAGTTAAAAGATGCCACACGCAGGTTCTTCCTTCAGCAAACATCATCCCAGTTCCAAAGGACTGCAGCAAACAAGCATCACAGGAGGCCAATCAAATACATATACAAGAACAAGATATTTTACTTTAAACTGAGTCTCTCCCTTCCAAAGTACCTGATGAGAAAATCTACGGGAAGCAATGGCATAGCTATTTTCTTTCTAGACTTGTAGTTCAGAGACTCCGCCAATGCTCTGGGGACCTGAGTTCTGAGCCCAGTTCTGGCAGATGGTCTAATTTGAATTCAGTCTTTAAAATCTAGAATAGAAAGTCTAATGATGACTAGAAAGCCACTGTCAATCATTATAAAAACTCATCTGGTTCACTAATGTCCTTTAAGGAAGGAAAGCTATTGCATCAACATAGTCTGGCTTGCGTGTAACTCCAAACCAACAGCAATATAGTCGATTCTTAATGGTTCTTGAAATCGACTCACTCAGTTGAATTAAACTTCTAAAAGGCATCACAGTAATGAAACCAATGGACGACCAGGTATCGATATAAGCAATGACAATTACAACAGCAAACCCAGCCCTGTTGACCTTGCAAAGTCCTTCTTACAAATATCTGGGGCTACTGCAAAAATTAGGAGAAGTCTTTCCTAGACCAGTGAAGAAACAGTTGGTCAGATTCATAACCACAAAATCAAACCTTACTGACAATGTCCCTAGTGCTGCCCTTACCATCCTCACTGGAGGTGGCAGCACAATGGTATACAGTCAAGAAGGAGCTTCCATCGTAACTCTCAACTTTGTTTACAGATCCATGAAATCTTATGGCAACAGTACAAATGTGGGCAGGGATCCCCCTGCTGTTTGCAACCTACAGCCCCAACAACAGCTCCCCAATCCTTACCCTCAGCTGTTGTGTAAGTGCTGTTTCCACTTCTTTGTTAAACCATTGGGAGAAGCTTAGTTGCAGATGAACTGGTCTTAGGGGGAGTTTTTGAAGCACTATTTAGTCACATATTAGTAGCTTGTGTTGGACCATTACTGCCAATGAATCCAGGACATCAGTATATCGATATGACAACCCAATTCTCAGAAGCTGTTTCTTTAAGGACAATTATAAATAGGGGAGGAGCAGAAAAGTTAACTCAAGTTTTTATTCATTATGAACAGGTGGTTGAGATACAATCTGATCAGCCTTTTAACCTTGTGCCTAGAGCTTTCCAAGAGATTATTAGCAGTTTGGGTGTAAAATAATTGAGATGAATTGCATATCATCCACAAACACGGAGAACTTTGGAGAGATACCGGTATATTCACAAAACCATGATTATAACATACTGCCACAAATACCCACAAGATTGGGATAAATGATTAGTTTTCTTATTACTTACCACCAGAAATTCTTCAACTGAATCTACTCAGTTTGAATAGGCTTATGATCATAAGGTTAGAGGTCCATTACAATTGGTTGGGAAAAGGTTCTTGAACGAAAAGGACGAGTCTTTAATGTTGGATTAGGTGTCCACGTTTCTGGAAAGGCTCATGTAGGATAGCACATGTGCATTGTACTTTTCACAAGTGACATTGTAAGAATGGGGAATTAAACATTCAACAACGAAAATATCTCAGCAAGAGATGAAGTATTGGTGTCGTTGCCTTTGAAAATTGAACTTCTGAAAGTGAAATTCAATAGTGTAAAGTAGTTAGGAGGCCTAGTAAATAACTTACCTGATAACTATTCCTGATCACAGGAAGAACAAAATAAAAATGTTGAAAAGGTATCATTGTAGGGAAGAAGATGAGAAGTAGATAAACAAAAGTGGAAATTGTTGGAGAGACTCGGCAGGTCTGGTGGCATCTGTAGAGAGAAAAAACAAAGTTAATGTTTCAAATCCATTGATCCTTCGTCAGAACAGACCCATTGCCCAAGTACATGCTGTCCACAAAAAGCAGAACATATCCAACCCAACCAATTACTGCGCTTCAGTCCACCCGCGATCATCAGCAAAGTGATGGAAGGTTACATCAACAACGCTATCGAGGAGCTCTTGCTGAGCAATAACCTGTTCTCTGACATGAAACTTAGTCTGCTCTGCCATGCTCATTCAGCTTCTGACCTCATGATAGCCTTGGTTCAAACACAGATGAAAGAGCTGAATCATGGAGTTGTGCTGAGAGTGACTGCCCTTGACTTCAAGGCCATGTTTGACTGATCGTAGAATAAAGGAGTCCCAGCAAAAGTGGACCCAACGGAAATTAGGTTAAAACTCTGCACAGATCTGCAACGTACCTGCCACAAAGGAACATAGTTGGGGTTATTTAAGATCAATCATTTCAGTTTGAGGATGTCATTGCAGGAGTTCCTCAGTGTAGTATCTTAGGCCCGAAAACCTTCAGCTGCTTCATCAATCGTCTACCTTCCAACATTAGGTCAGAAGTGGGGATGTTCAATAATGATCGCACAAAGTCCTGTGCCATCCAGGACTCCTCAGTTACTGAAACAGTCCACATCCAAATGCAGCAAGACTTTGACAACATCCAGATTTTGTCTGACAAGTAATAATCATATCACATAAGTGCCAGGTAAAAACCATTTCTGAAAGAAGAGGATCAAGCTTTTGTTCTTTTTGTGAATGGCATTACCATCACTGAATCCCCCGTGATCAACATCCTGGAGGTTACCATTGACCAAAAACTAAACTGCAATATCCTTACAACAGCAGGTCAAAGTCTAAGAATATTGCAGTGAGTAACTCACCTCCTGATTGCCAAAGCCTGTCCCCCATCTACAAGGAACAAGTCAGGAGTGTGACGGAACACTCCCCACTTGCCTGGATGGGTGCAGCTCTGTCAACATTCAAGAAGCTTGACACCATCCAGGACAAAGCAGCCCATTTGATTGTCAGCACATTCACAAATACCCATGGTTGTTGATCACCAACACTCAGTAGTAGCAGTGTGCATCATCCCCAAAAAGCGCTGCAGAAATTCACCAAAAATTCTTAAACAGCATCTTCCAAACCCACAACCACTTCCAACTAGAAGGACGAGGGCAGCAGAGAGCACCACCACCTGCAGGTTCCTCTCAAGCCACACAGCATCCTGACTCAGAAATATATTGTCATTCCTTCAATGTTGCTTGTTCAAACCACGGATCTCCCTCCCTAATAACATTGTCGGTTTACCTACAACACATGGGCTGCCATGGTTAAAGAAGGTAGCTCACCACCATCTTCTTAAGGTTAACTAGAGATGATGAATAAATGTTGGCCCAGACAGTGACACCATATGAATAAGGAAATAAAGCTAATTACTTTCCCCTTGTCAGACGGTCATCAAATGTCCCAATTTAATGTGATTTGTTACTCCTATCTTAACTATCACTGAGGCAATTTCTGATCATGTCCTGGTGTATTGCTTTCCATCTATATTCCCATACTCTCTCAGAAACCTACCTCTTTGCCCCTGAAAAAATTGGTTCCTCACACGTCAGGGGTGATATTTCTGCAGCTATATGCCTACTAATTCATACTCTTTGCATTAACTTCACTGTTTTTTGTCCCCATTATAACTATAACTGGCTGCCGCTCTGGTCACACTCCTAATCTTGCCCTAATTTTTGGTCCATTTATTTTAAGGGGCACAAGTTTAACCACTGTTAGTATGAACAGTTGATTGGTAGATCGATCATCAGATCTGGCTTGATCACATGAAGCATTGTAGAATCTTTCTATCCACTGTTAAATCTGCTCACTGTTCAAAGATTATTCATAACCCTTCTACTTTCAACCAACCTCTTCTGCCTCCTCCACCCTCACCTTTGTCATTTCTGGACTCCAAACCATCCCTACGGTTAATCATTCCACCATCAATCTAGCAGTCATGCCTTCAGTTTCCTTGCCTCTACGCTCAGGATTTTCCTGTCCAAACCACTTCTATACCTTCTTTCATTTTGAGATGTTCATTAAACCTCTGACCAAGCTTAAATTCATCTCGTCTAATTTTTTTCTGAAGAAGGGTCTAGGCCCGAAACGTCAGCTTTCCTGCTCCTCTGATGCTGCTTGGCCTGCTGTGACCATCCAGCTCTACACCTCGTCTAATACCTTGTTGTGTAGGTGACTGTCAAATTTTGCATATTAATATTGCTGGTTTGAAGCATGTTTATGTTAAATGTTAATGTTATTGTTGTTTATTCCACTCTGAAAATAATTGTTTCCCAGCTCTCACTGTTCCCGTTCAGCTCCTAGCTGGGATTTCCTGGACTGGCCCCTAGTTAGTTATTTAGTTACTATTTGTCTGACTGTGGGTCCAATAATCCTCTGTTAACGTGCTCAGAGGTGATCCACTTAGACTCTTCCTTCACCATCTTGCATGCCTGTTCAATGAGCTACCTCCACTTTCTGTACTCCTGCAAAAACTTAGCACAAGAGCCTGGTCCAAGACCTCAGTGGATTGGACAAGCTGGAGATAATGCATCATTCCATTGAGCTCACAGGCCCAATTCTGAGCAATCTTTTTGGCCCTTTACTCCTTTAATTTACAGCCAGGGAATGGTTTGAGCCTGGAGTCTGCCTAGGTTACACAACTGGCCCAGGCAAAAAGTTGCATATCTGCTGTATTAGCATCCAGCTATTGGTTGTCTATTAGGGAATATCTGTCCTATTCTATCAAATCAAATCAAGCATTTTTTCAGCTTCATGGTCAAGTTGACAAAAGGAAGTAATTTCATCTAGACCACAAATATTCCAACAATCTTCCTCTCATCTATCCTGTTTTGCAGATATAACTTTGGTCTGAAAACATGTCTGTACATTGCTTGTTGTTGAACCCAATTGGATTTCCAAGCAGAGATAAAAGGTACTGCAGATGCTGGAGAATCCGAGACAACAAGCATGGGGCTGGATGAACACAGCAGGTCAAGCAGCATCATAGGAGCAGGAAAACTTGACGTTTCGGGCCTAAACCCTTCATCAGAAATGGGGGAGGGGAAGAGGGTTCTGAAATAAATAGGGATAGAGGGGGAGGCGGATAGAGGATGGATAGAGGAGAGGATCGGTGGAGAGGAGGCAGACAAGTCGAAG
>JAHRHZ010000063.1:52473138-52509420 GCA_024137785.1 Ginglymostoma cirratum | reverse complement strand
G
This sequence comes from Ginglymostoma cirratum, assembly GCA_024137785.1. Classification (NCBI taxonomy): domain Eukaryota; kingdom Metazoa; phylum Chordata; class Chondrichthyes; order Orectolobiformes; family Ginglymostomatidae; genus Ginglymostoma; species Ginglymostoma cirratum. Next base: position 52,509,419 of record JAHRHZ010000063.1, on the reverse strand, counting down.
ATTCTCCAGCATCTGCAGTACCTTTTATCTCCAACATAACACCAAGTTTGCATTACTACCAGTACTGAAACACTCTCACGGAGCTTTGACGACAAACAGAACAGATTAGCTCTTCTCAGGAGCAGTCTGTTATGTCCTGATTAGTAACACTCGTCTCATGATTTTAGTTAACATTTTGAGGTACTAAACATATTACACAACAGGTGGGAGCCAGTTTACTGACAAACATTTGCCCATTTAATTACCAGCCGCACAGAAAATTGCATCTTTTTACCCTGTTCAAATTTCCCTCATTATCTCCTTCTTCTATGTGGGTGTTCATTTTCACCTGATTAGGTCTTTCAGAATGCTTTGCAATGTTTATCCACATTAACAACACCCTCAGGAAAGGGAAGTCTGGCAGACTTAGATGTCTACCCACTGTGGTGATTTTAACGAGGTCAGCCCTGAAGAAATTTGCTTGCAACGGTCGTCTTTGACTTAGCATAATCTCTTCTGAAATCATGCTGTTATTTGGGAAGCTTGACTCATTCGATCCTGCTATTGAAGACTGGGTGCAGTATGTGGATGAAAAGCAACAAGTCGTTCTCCTGACAGCTTGTGGGCGCGTAGCTTTATCAGTTATTAGGAGCCTAAGTTTTCCCGAGGCACCAGATACTAAAATCTTTCACAGACTGATGGATTTAGTTAAGGAAGATTACGACCCCCAAGCCTCCTCTAATTCTGAGACATTATTGGTTTTACCTGGCAATTCCAGACCCAGGGAATCCATATCAGGATTTTTGATGAGGTTAAGATGACTGGCAGACAAATGTGACTTTGTTTTAACGCTTAATGAGATGCTGAGAGACTGTTTCGTATGTGGGATTAGTGATGTTACCAGGCAAAAGTGCCTACTAACTGAAGGCCAACTGGACTTCAAACAGGCACGACAACTGGCTTTATCATTGGAAAAGGCAGCAAGTGGAGCATATGAGTTACAGGCTATGCCGATGGAAGTGGACACCCTCGTCCAAAGAACTGAGCTTGGGGAACATCACTTGAGTGAAGGCAATTGCATAACCTCACTCAGGAGATTTTCTGAACCAAGGGACTCTAGGTCAGCCCATGGCTAAACCTCAAAACAAAGTCAAGCCTTGGCCAAATGGTTAAGATTTTCTTCAGGGTCCAGGCTGGCAAACCATTGCAGTTGCTGCTGGTATGCGGAAAAGTCCCACTACACCTAAATTGAATAAGAGAACTCCTGGCTGGTGTCCAGGAGACTGCACATCCTGGAAAGTCCACCTACATTTGGTTTGGAACAGTTAAATTTCTTAGCAACATCCAAATCAGAACCAATCAAAACAAGCTTCTGGTTAAATGGTGACCCAGTTCTAATGGAAGCTGATACTGCATGGCTGTTTCAGTGATCGCAGAATGAATCTTTAACAACGTTCGCTCTGGACTACAACTCTTAAGTTTGTGGAAGACCTCGGCTTAAATGTGAACATACACCGGAAAACCTTTACGGCTTAAAGAGTACTACTTTGGTTCCGGACTCTCATGCGGAGCAGTTGGTTCAGTTACCACTGATTGTAGTAAAGGCTCAGGCCCAAACCAGATGGGGCAAAATTGGTTGAGAAAGATTCACTTAGCCAGCCTCAGCACTTTCAACTAGAAAATGGCTGCCTGAGTGAAAACGGAAGTTTTTCAGGTAGGTCTAGGGATTATTGAAGGAGACAAGGCCACCTTGCATGTTGACCAGGAAACAATTGCATGATAATGCAAGGCCTGCCCAGTGACATTTTCCAGGTTGGCAAAAGTAGAGGCAGAAATCCAAAGGCTGGAAACCAGTCCAGTTTGCGGAATGGGCAGCTCTGGTTATACCGATTGTGAAGCCTGACAGGTCAGTTCACCTTTGTGGTAACAACACTGGAAGAATCCTAAATAGTACTAAATTTTCTGGACATCCTTCCGGTCACAGCTGACAATATCAGACTTTGGGCTCAGAAAGATCTAGCCCTGGCAAAACTGAGTGCCAGGGAGGCAATGACCTCGTGGTATTATCGCTGGACTGTTAATCCAGAGACCCAGAAAACGTTCTGGGGATCCGGGTTCGAGTCCCACTACAGCAGATGTAATGTGAATTCAATAAATATCTGGAATTAAGAATCTAATGATGACCGTGAATCCATCGTCAATTGTTGGAAAAACCCATCTGGTTCACCACTGCCCTCTAGGGAAGGAAACTTCCATCCTTACCTGGTCTAGCCTACATGTGACTCCAGACCCACAGCAATGTGGTTGTCTCTTAACTGCCCTCTGGACAATTAGGGATGGGCGATAAATGTTGCCTGGTCAGAGGCGCCCTCATCCCGTGAATGAATCAAGGAAGAAACTGAAACAGCTAGTGTTGATAAGGGCAACCAACCAGAACTGAAACCTTTTCGGATCTGGAGAGACGAGATCACAGCAGAGGATGGCATTTTATTATGGGCAACAAGAGTGATTAGCCTGAGTAAAAGTTGCTACCATACACTAGCTAAACTCCATCCAGGTCATCCAGGACTTTCCAAAATGAAGATGTTGGCAAGAAGTTATATCTGGTGACCAGGAATAGATGCAGAGATAGCTGCATGGTGGACCAATGCCCAGAGCGCCCACAAGAACAAAGACTACTGCCAACAGCTCCCTCACATTCGAAAGAATGGTCAGGTAAATGCTGGAATCGGCTACATGTCGACTAGGCAGGTCCTTTCTTGTTCTTAGTCAATGTGGATGCCCATTCAATGTGGCTGGACATGCACAGAGTTCATTCATCGAAGGTGGGAATGATGATAGAAAAACTGCGTCCATCTTTTATAATATAAGAACTCTCGGATGTGCTGGCCACAGATAATGTTTACCAGCAAAGAATTTGAGTGTTTCCTAAAGTCAGATGGTATTCGATATGTAAAAATAGCTCCATACCATCGATTATCCAACGGTCTCGCAGAAAGAGCAGTCCAAACGTTGAAGGCAGGCTTAAAGAAACAGCCTACACCTTCACTTGATACCAAACCGTTCTTACTTGATTAGCAGACCACCACTCATGCAGCTACAGGGAAAGTTCCAGCAGAGTTGCTAATGGAGAGAAGGAATTGCCTCAGGTTAAATCTGATCTTCCTAGACCTGGGGGAGTTGGGTGAAACAACATCAGGAATGCCAATGCTGGACATGAGACCCCGCTCAGCAAGAGAGACATTTTACTTCAGGGGACTAAGTTTTGTGTAGGAACCACAAGAACGGCCCTGCATGGGTAAGAGGTTTGGTCGATGCGTGGTTAGGTGCAGTGACATATAAAATTTGGGTAAGTGTGATGGTCCTGTACAAAAATGTGGTCCATATGAAAGCTGTAAACTTGTAAACAGTACGGAAGCAAAACTTGTCCAGCTTCTCCACAGCCTTCCCAACTGTTCCCCAAATGCTCCCTCTCCATCCAGTGTTGAAGATACTTCGGAATCTGAGGTGGACACAATGGAGTCACTGCTTTAACACCTTTGCTGCCTGAAGAAGGGAGTGAATCCCTTCTGAGACACTCCATGCACAAGTGTCGAACTACTGTGTTACACACCGCCTGCATCAGAGGCAGATTTGACCTGGTGCTAAAACGCCCAGGAGTAGCGACAAAAATAGAACTGGCCTATGTCCTCAGATTCAGAGGGGGACGGATGTAGTGATTGTAAGGAGGTCAGCCAACTAGACCTCAGAGCCCGAAACGTCAAGTTTTCCTGCTCCTATGATGCTGCTTGACCTGCTGTGTTCATCCAGCCCCATGCTTGTTATCTTAGACCTCAGAGAATATGAGTTCCCTGATTGAGGCTGTTAATCTGGTCCAATCAGGGAGCGCTGGCTGACAGATAATAACAGGAGTGTCAGACATCCTGTTCACTCTGAGAGTTGGCTCTGACGAAGTGTCAAGGAGTGTCAAGGATTTTCCACGTGGAAAGAAAGAGTGACTTGGTGATGGGATACCGGCCTCTATGGAGTTATTTCACCCACATTTCATAAGTGCCAAAGCGTGATTAAACAAACTGCTCAGTTGTAAAATAACGTGCACTGGAGAAACCTGGGAAGGGTGAGAAGTGTGCTTGTGTTAATTTTTTAGACTGTATCAAGCCCCAGTGAAGTCACCTTTCCATTTACCATTATTTATAACTGCTAACTACCCTGTCACATTTCATTCACGCCCACTCTAAGGAATTAAATGCACAATATCCAATCAGTTCCAGTTCATTTCCACCACATTGAATGTCTTATCCTAGCACAACACATCAATGCATAATACTGATTCAAACAGAACCCAATTATTCCTGATTTACTCGTTTTATATGCTTAAGATTTTCAATCGAGCAGCTCAAATGTCTTTTCTGCACTAACGACTCTGTGTAGAAATCTGTACATAATATAAGCTTTATCATTTAGATATATTTATATGCAAGAACTTGCATTTGTACAGTGTCATTCACCATGTCTCAAAGCATGATATAAACATGGAAGTTCTCTTGAAGCGCAATCAATGCTGTAATATAGCCACAATACAGCTAATTTTCACATAGCAAGCTCCCACAGGCAGAAGTGAAGCATGGAACTAAATATATTGGTTTAGGGATGTTGGTTGTGGGATAAATCTGCCGGGGCACTGAGCAGAACATCGTGCTTTTTGATACAGGGCCTATTGATACAGATCGATTTGAGAAGTCCGGCAGAATGTCTATTTAGCATCTCATTTGAAACAGTTAATTATCTATCTGGGTGGGATGCTCTTTGGAGGGTCGGTAGAGATTCGATGGGCCAAATGGTCTCTTTCCATACTGTAGGGCTTCTACAATTTATCATCCACAGAATTTCCGACCAAAAAGTAGGCAAATTGAATGCGCATGCTTGATTTTCGTCATGACAATCTTTCTTGGAATCCCATGTTTGAATGTCACTGATCAGGCTTCTTCTCCTGCCACAGGGCTCTTGTCAAAGTCACAAATTAAATTCTATGATAAACTTTCCCTTCCCAATCTGTCTGCAGCCTTTGATACAGTCGATTATACTATTGTCCTCCAATACTCCTCTACTGCTTTTCGCCGGGTGTTCTCATCTGGTTTCATTTGTATCTGTCTGATCGTTGCAAAATAACCAATTGTAATGGTTACTCTTTCCCCTCCCACACTGTTGTCTGTGATGTCCTTTAAGAATTTACCCTAACTCTTATTTACATGTACATTAGAAACCCAACTCTAGCTTATCACCACTTTTCTCGATTACTTTGATATATTTGATCTGACAGATTGCTAGCATGACAACGGTATTTGATGGGCAGAAGTGTTCACTAGCTAAATAGTGGAAAGACTGCAATCAGTGTCTTTGGATCCTTCCACAGACTCCGTTACTGAACCAGCAACTCCACCTTGCTTCCTTGCAAACTTGGCATCATGTTTGATCCTGGGATGAACTTCCAATCGTAGATCTCTGTCATCGCTACGACTACCTATTTCCAGCCTGGTAAGATTGCCTGTCTCCTGCTGTCTTAGCTCAACTCCTGCATGAATCCCTCAATCATCCTTTTGCCACTACATTCCATCCAAATTGCGGGGTTGCACACGTGCATAGCCCCTCCAAGTTTCCATGCATGGCAATCTTCCCAGTTCCAGAACGTGCTGATGCTTACAGGCTTCGGAGGATCATGTAGCCAGGAAGGAAATTTGAGAGAATGCTGCTCTAGTCTTGACTATTCCTACAAATCCAAGCTGGCCTACACATTCTTCCAGCCAAAGGTCTGCTGCCCATGGCTTATCTCTCACCGAGTTCAGTTTACTGCTCACCCTCACACTTGCTGACCTACATGGACCTCTGAGTCAAGCATTACCATGGTTTTAAAATGCTTACTTTTTTTTCAAACACCTCTATCATTTCACACCAATCTATCACTGCAATTTCCTCTTCCTCTAAAAACATTAAGTTATGTGGACCCTCTCAACTGGTGACTTGAATCCTGTTTGTAATTGTTCTCTCACTGGTGGCTATGTATATAGTAACCTTGGCTCTGAACTGGGGAATTTCCTTTCTGAAACTCTCTGCCTCTGTCCTCCTTTACAGCCTCGAAAGAAACATACTCCTTGATCAATGTTTTGACCAACTGCGCAAATATTACCTTGCGTGATATCGCCCCAAATGTGTTTGATAATGTTCCCGTGAAAGACCTTGAGACATTTTATCATATAAAAGATAATGTAAAACTATAATTTGTTATTAAATCATTTAGCACCTTTCAGAAAAGGAGATATGACACACTCCCCCAACTTGACCCACCGTCCAACCTCTGACCTATCACCCCACCTTATCGACCTGCTTCTCTACCCAACCTCCAGCTACCGTCCTACCCATATACAACCTAGACACATTCTACCCTAAGTCTATAAATCCTAACCAACGCATGGCATTACTTGTGTTGATTTTACACATTAAAGATGCATTAATTAAATGCATTAAAATCTGAGCCAGTTGTATATGCTATTGAAAAATCCAACCTACAAGTGACTGGCTTGTGAAATATCTAATCTAAACGTTAAGTGTAAAAAAACTTTTATCTTCTTTATCTTACACATTATTCTCAAAGTTCCAGATGCCTCATCATCAGTTTGCATTTCTAGCTGGAAAAAATATTTTAAAGGTATGGTATGAGGCGAGAGGTCTGATGGACGTTGACAGGGTAAAGAGAGAGGACTGATGGAGATCTACAAGGTAAGGGGAGGGGCCTGATGGACATTGACAGGGTAAAGGGAGAGGTCTGATGGAGATCTACAGGGTAAAAAGAGGGGCCTGATGGACATTGACAGGGTAAAGGGAGAGGTCTGATGGCGATCTACAGGGTAAAAGGAGGTGCCTGATGGACATTGACAGGATACAGGGAGAGGTCTGATGGAGATCTACAGGGTAAGGAGAGAGATCTGACAGAGAATACTACAATGTTCTCTGCTCCAGCAGATTCTATATCGTACATCCTGGTTTTCATTTCATCAAGTCAATGCAGTTGGTTCCAAGAAGTTGTGAAGAGATTTCCAGTGATAACTGCTGCACAGACAGACTACGTTTAGTGTTTTGGAAGTGAAAAGTTATTTATTAGATTCTACTGAAGAACACACTGCAATCAAGCTGGCGGTGGCTTAGTGAGCATTTTGTTGTCTTAGAACGTCCAGTGTTTCACAGGGCACAATGAATCATTGCTGTCACCTTGCTGCACGACAGTGATGATGGATGGAGGAGGTGGACAACTTGCCCCATGTCTCAGCAACAACATTATGCAGTTGCCAGAGATCTGAGTGATGCCATGGATGGCATTCATCCATTACTCACTGAACTAATTGGATACTACAACTACACTCCTACATGTAAAGTATTGTATTGAATTTCCAAGCAACTTATGACATTAATTATGTTGACTTTGCACATTAAAAATGCATTTATGTGTGATTTGCGCATTATGAAATTGTGGTGAGAATACTGAAAACCCATAACGCTGGTTGTGTGTAAGTTGGCAGCCATTGCCATCAGCAAAATTATAAATGCAATAGAGATACGCCAAAGTTTCAGACTGAAAACTCCAGATCATAACCAAACTCGTGCAAGTTTGTCCTATGGCTGTGTCAACCAGTCTGAGTGGATTTGCATCATGTTCATAGAATCACAGAATCCCTACAGTGTGGAAGCAGGCCATTTGGCCCATCGGGTTCACACCAACACGCTGAAGAGCGTCTTACCCAGACCCAGACCCCCTACCCTAACCCTGTAACCCTGCATATCCCGTGGCTAATCCAACTAACCTACACATCCATGGGCTCCGTGGACAATTTCACTTGGCCAATCCAACGTAACCTGCACATCATTGGACTGTGGCAGGAAACCAGAGAACCAGGAAGAAACCCACACAGGCACAGGGAGAATGTGCAAACTCCACACAGACGGTCACCCAAGACTGGAATCGAGCCTGGGTCCCTAGTGCCGTGAAACAGCAGTGCTAACCACTGAGCTGCCATGCCACCAATATTGTTGGGAAATGCAATAACAGGCTCACTATCAAATAACATTGCAACCTCTCTGTGAAAGGACATTCAACCCCTGCAAGTGTGGCCTGACCTGTGAAGAAGTTAAAAGAGCTGTCAACTGGGGACAAAATCAAGTGAAGGCAAAGAGTTTGGATCACACACAGAGCTCATCTGCAGTGATGGATGACTGGACTAATTCAAGGCAAGGCACAATATTGTCTTCCATGTGGAGATAGTAAGAACTGCTGATGCTGGGGTCAGATATAACACAATATGGAGCTGGAAAAACACAGCAGGCCAGGCAGCATCAGAGGAGCAGGTGAGTTGACATTTCGGGTCCGGATCCCTTCTTCTGATGAAGGGTCCTGACTCGAAACATCAACTTTCCTGCTCTTCTGATGCTGTCTGGCCTGCTCTGTTCCTCCAGCTCCACACTGTGTTATCATTGACTTCCATGTGGTAGCAGTGGGTGTGCAGCAGTCACAACAGCAGTGGCAGATGATTTACTGTAATCAGAGACTAGGAATCCTGCTGCGAATAGCTCACCTCCTGACTCCCCACTGTCTCTCCACCATCGACAAGACACAAGTCACTTTCATGGATGCAGCTCCGACAACATTCAAGAAGCTTGATACCATGCAGGAGCAAGCATCCTGCTTAATTGGCACTACATCCACAGGCATCCACTTCCTCCATCATTGACGATCAGTAGCAGCAGTGTGTACCACCTACAAGATGCGCAACAGAAATTCACACTAGATCCTCAGACAATGCCTTCCAAATGCATGCCCACTACCATCTAGAAGGAAAGAGCAGCAAATACATTTGAACACCACCACCTGCAAATTCCCCTCCAAGCCACTCACCATCCTGTCTTGGAAATATATTGCCGTTCCTTCAGTGTCATCAGGTCAAAATCTTGTTATTCTGTCCTTAAGGGCGTTGTGGGTCAACACACAGCCGGTGGACTGCAGTTGTTCAAGGAGGCAGCTCCCCACCACCTTCACAAGGGTAACTAAGGGACAAATAATAAATGCTGGCCACCTAGTGCTGCCCACATCCCATGAGTGCATAAGAAAACTTCTCACACATGTCCTGACTGAGCATACAGCAAGGCACATTTTCTAGTGTGGATGAGTTTGAATTATTATACTCTTTTTACCAGATCATTCTTTAATGTTTAAAGATGAAATGTGTAATGGTGGAAAGCAAAGTGAGGAATGTGTGATTGTCATGGTCTGTGCCAACGTGGATGGCACTGGCAAGCTACCAGTGCTCATGATGGGTAAGTCCAACAAGCCATATTGCAATGTTAAGACACTGTGTCTACGGTATGAGGCTATCAAAACTGTTAGAATGACCTCCAACATTTACAATGTATGGATTGGGAAACTGGACAAAATGCACGAATGGAAGAAAAATAAGATTATCATTATTACACATATTAGCATTATTCACCCTGACATTGCTGACCTCATGAATTTCAACCTGATATCACTGACTTCCAACACCACGAGACAATGAATGGGGGATGATTAGAAACTGAAAAACAAACTACTGATAGCAGCCAATCTCTCAGGTTATTGAGGGAATCAATAAGAGCAGGAGTATAATCCTGCCTTGATAACAAGGTGTAGAGTTGGATGAACACAGCAGGCCAAGCAGCAACATAGGAGCAGGAAAGCTTGACGTTTCGGGCCTAGACCCTTCATTTAGGCCCGAAACGTCAATCTTTCCTGCTCCTATGATGCTGCTTGGCCTGCTGTGATCATCCAGCTCTACACCTTGTTATTTTGGATTCTCCAGCATCTGCAGTTCCTATTATTTCTGTTCTAGATGCCTTGTTCATGATGAACAAAGTGTGAGTGATGGTGACAGAAGCAACAATTGCCAACAGCTTCTACCATATGGGGCTTGAACAAGCTACAACTGTGCACGATGCCAAGAAGGAGGCAGGCTGGCCAAGTGAAGCCAGTCAACCTCATGACAAGGCTCTTCTCACTCATCTATGGGAGGTTGGTATGGTAATTCCAGCAGAGACCACCACAGAAACCAACGCTGAGGTGGACAGCATGGTATCCTGCACAATAGAACTGACACCTGGGGCTATCAGAGATGAGGTACATCCTTCAGTTGAGAAGATGACCATGAAGAGTCCCAGGAATGGTTACCCACCTGTTATCCAGGCTGAAGCCACTAAGACTGTAGAGATGTGCGGGATATTGCATTGCAGCACGACTGTATCGGAAATGATGTTCGACCGCATCGATGACAGCACCTGAGGCAGGAGAAAGATTGCGGAGTGTTTTCCAAAGTTAAATCCCAACATTTTCAACGCCTCTTACTGTACAAGGTCAGGCCATTGGAAGGTGTGAATGAATCGGATTAATGAAGGCATTTTCTACATGTTTACTGCATCACTGTATTCTCTATTTTTAAATAGAACTTGTTGCTAGGCAAATTAGATTACATAGGGGCCTCCGTAATGATCTCAAAGCTCCACTAAGCCTGAATTGTGGGCAGATCTCCTATAATTCAATTTACCATAATTTTACTACGTACGTGTGTATGCGTATGTGTGTGTGTATATACATCGTTTGTAGTCCTTTAACTCCTTTTCACAGACCAACCTGACATATCCTGGTAAGTGTTCACCGACACACCAAAGAGGTTTGGGATATTTAAATAGATTTTCAGTGTATTTGAGCTTGCCTGGGTGAATTAATGGATGATTGAATGGGTGAACACGTAGGTGTGTGTAAGTACATAAGGTTGGGTGAGGTAGGTGGGTAGCTTGTCTACTGGGAACAGTGTAGGTAGATCAGTGGCAGGGTGGTAAGTGAGTACGAGATGAGCTGGGTGGATTAATGGGTGGGTATGATGGTAGCTGGTTAGGATGGACAGTGTGGGATTTGGGTAGGATGATACTATGACAGGTCTAGGGTAGGTTTGCATTCATTCAAAGGAATCCCTTCAAATATTTGGAAGCTTCTACACCAGATTTTCTAAGGTTAGTGTTACTCTTCAGTTCCAGAATGCCAGTTTGTCTGGCTACAGAGATAACAGTGTTATTCTTGATTGCTGCAGTCCTTTTTCATCCTATGTAAATACCTTTTTGGCCCACTTTGTGACTTTCTCATAAACTCCACGACAAGAGCTCCAGATTCATTCAGACTCTCAACGGAGTTGTCCTTTCTTCCCATGCCGTACTAAACCTTGGTATAATGGCCTACTCTACTATTTGCTTCCTTCCATATTAAATCTGCCACTCACATGCATTCTTGCGTACCACATTCAAGATTATCAGGACAACTCTGGCTTAACACCCAATGGTCTATTGATATCTATCTTGAATCTACTCACCAGTTGAGTATCCACAGATCTCTGGGGTAGAGAATTCTAAAGATGGACAAATCATTGAGTGAGGACATTTTTCCTCAGTTCAGTCCTAATTGGTTACCTCCTTTCCTAAGACTATGACATCATGTTCTAGATTCTCCAGCTAAGGTAACCATTTTCTCCACATCTATCCTGTTGAACCCTTCTGAGAATTTTACAAGTGCAATGAGATCCATTCTTATTCTTCTAAACACCTGGAAATAAAGACGTAATCCATTCAAATTTTTCCTTAGAGGACAATGCCACCTTCCTAAGACAGTCTAGTCAATGTTCTCTGGACTTGTCCAAAGGCAAATATGACTTTCCTTAGTTAAAGACAGCAAAACTGCAAGAATTACTCCAGGTGTGGTCTCCCCAGCATCCTGTGTAATAGTAGTGAGGCTTCAGAATTCTCATATTCCAATCCTTATAACAAAAGCTAACATAATATCTGATCTGCCACCGCAGTGTAGGCTTTTGCCTCCAGTAAGATATTTGTACCCAATGAGACAATACATATGTTAGTTTCTGTAATTATGAACCAGATGTAGTGCTGTCAGATAAAATAGATGTTCATTACAGCTCCTTGTGTACACATATATTACAATCGTAGACACTTCAGTGTCTGGGCTAATATTAAACTATTTGGTAGCAAACAACAGCAGTATGCTTTAGGTGATCCTAGTTAAGATAGAGTCTGAGACCTTTATATCCTCAGGTCACATCTTGTGTGATGCAGTAATGAGCCTCTTTCATACAGTTTCCAGTTTTGAGATATAAAAGAACACCATTTGCATTTTCTAATACCTTGCACTACCTGCACCCTAATTTTCTGTCATTTGCTAAGAAGCTCGCTCAAGTTCCTCTGCATGCAAACATTTCCCAATTTATTGCTATTCAGAAAATATTCTGATCAATTGTTTTGATTTTGCGCAATGAAATAGCTCCATAGAGGCCGGTATCCATTCACCAAGTCACCCTTTATTTATATGTGGAGAGTCCTTCATACTGATCCGGCTCCCTTAGATCCAGAGCTCAGGTCTGACACTCCTGTTCTTATCTGTCAGCCAGGGCTCCCTCATGGGATCAGATTTACATCCCCAATCAGGAAATTCATATTCTATGAGGTCCACCTGGCTGACCTTGTTACAATCACTACCTCCATCCGGCTCGGAATCCGAGGACTTAGGCCAGTTTTTGTTTGTAACTCCTCCTTGGGCACTCGGTCAGGGTCCTCCAACTCTGCCTCTGATACAGTAGTATGTGACAGACATTAGCTCACTTCTTGCACCCGGAGCATCTCGGAAGAAATTCATTCTCTTCTTCAGGCTGCAAAGGTGTTGAGGCAGCAACATCTGCTGTGTCCATCTCAGATTTCGATGTCTCCTCAACACTTGACTGAGAGGGAGAACCCACAGGTTCTGACAACCTGTCCCACTGTTCTGAGGAACCGGCACATTTTGCTCCCGCTCCATTTGCGACCTGGCTGACCTCGTTGCATTCACTACACACAAGGCATCAGTTGTATGCTAGCCCTGCCCATGCTTGTGTTTGCCTTGGATGAGGCACTGACTACCTATAGTTATGCTTGGACACAAATGACTGAACAGGTCACACCAATCAAAGATTTTTCACCAGGACATGGTAGGGAATGATGTCACTGATGGCATTGTTGGAGGTGATGTGGATAGTCCATCCTCTTTGGCATCTTCCATCATCAGATTATTTACTGGGCAGTTCAGCCCATGGTGAAATGCCTATCAGAGTTCTGCCTTTATATAGGCTTTTGGTGATGCCACTGTCTTGGAATATTGTGCATCTTGTCCTTCTTATCTGAGGGAGGATGTTCTTGCAATAGAGGGAGTGCAACGAAGGTTTACCAAATTGATTCCTGGGATGGCAGGACTGACCTATGAGGAGAGATTGAGGCGGTTATGATTTTGTTCACTGGGGTTTAGAAGAACGGGAGGGTGGGAGATCTCATGAAGTTCTAACAGGACTAGACAGGTTTGATGCAGGAAGGATGGTCCCAATGGTTGGCCAGTCCAGAACCAGGAGTCATGGTTTAAGGGTAAGGAGTAAACCTTTTAGGATAGAGATGAGGAGAAATTTCTTTGCTCAGAGATTGGAGAGCCTATGGAATTTACTATCACAGGAAGTGGTCTAGGCCAGAACATTATGTGTTTGAATGAGGTAGGTATAGCTCTTGTTGCTAAAGGAATCAAGGTATATGGGGAGGAGGGAGGGTGGCACAAGGGGTATTGATCTCGATGACTAGCCATGACTGTGTTGAATGGCAGAGTGGCCTCGAGGGATTGAATGGCCTACCTCAATCTTCAATGTTTCTATGTTTTTCTATGTCTGCACTTACGCAAATTTGACGGAAATGTAGGATGGGAAGTTGTTCTCTCCCACCATGTGAGGATAGTATATACGCATTTCAATCGGATTTCCATTCTATCTCTCCACTGCTTAAAAGAATCTATGACACTGTTGTCATTGAGATTGCTTCGAGGGAGCACAAGTATAGCTGATATATGAAACAAGAACTTTGAACATGGGCAATAAATAATTGCTCTGATGTTGGGTCCTCGGTACATTGTGGGAATGGAGGTCTTTTGGACACCCCAATAAGTACTTTAATTTTAAGAGGATGAGTGATCTATTCCTGTTCCTATGGACTCAGGGGATAATACTGGCGGAGGGAGCAGAGTGGAGTGCTGCTCATGGAGAAACAAAAGTTGGGTAGGTGTTGGGGTGAGGTTGGGGAGGAAATTTCAGCCCCAAGCGTGGACATCCCTCAGGCACTGGAGCACAAAACTGAAATTAAAAAATGACTGAAAATGAATTTGCTTTGTTGAAAAGGTCAACTTCTACACTACATTTAACTTCCTTGCTTGAGAATTTGTCAGTCGCAGCTGATGTGATAAATATTCAGAAATGCCTTTTCTGCTCAACTATAGCACTAACCAGCAGAAGGGCATTGTAGGTCACTTTTAGATTTATCTCCTCTGTGTCTCCTTGTGCTGCCATGAAAAGCCAGCCCCTGAGGAAATCTTGCTGTTGCAGGATAAGGAAGCAGGATATATTCATATGCCCTCCATCTTCAGCCCACTCACTAATAAATGTTGAAAACTCATCGGCAATCCCAAGGCCACTAACAACGTCACAAAGAGTGAAAGGAAATTTTCCTGTAGGCACATCACAAACGGCCTGTCAGGAATTCATCTTCATAATAAGAAGAGTAGTATTGTCGGGGAAGAAGCAATGATACAGGCTGAACTAGAACGTGTTAAGAATTTAACTTTGAAATACAATTTTCCAATTCTCATTGTTAACACTCGTGCGTAATCATTGTCCATCACATTGATGCTAAAAATACTTAACCCTTAAGGACATTGTATCACCTGAATACGAACATGTACTTCAAACAAATTGTAACCCATTCCCAACAGTTTAAGAGTCCAGAGAACAGACACCTTTTTATAGAGATAGTAGGAACTGCCGATGCTGGAGAATCTGAGATAAAATGTTGTGGAGCTGGATGAACACAGCAGGCCAAGCAGCATCAGAGGAGCAGGAAAGTTGACGTTTCGGATCGAGACCCTTTCCTGCTCCTCTGATGCTGCTTGGCCTGCTGTGTTCATCCAGGTCCACAAAGGTTTATCTCAGATACCTTTTTATAACAAGGTTTCTCAGCATGTAGCTATCACCGGCAAAGCTAACATTTATTGTCTGTACTTGGGTGTTCTTGGGGAGTGGTTTGCCTTGAACTGTAGAAATTTGTGTGGTGAAGGTGCTCCTATAACATGACGCAGTTACCATGAAGTAGTGGCAATAACTAGCCAAGTTGGAGTTGTGTGTTATTGAGAAGGGAAATTGCCTTTGTTATATTCGGTGATGGAGGATTGGAATGTGAGGAGTGGTATAGAAGAAGCCATGGAAAGTTATTGTGGCTGCTACATCTTGGTGGATGGGCTGCTGCTCATGTGAATATTTTCGTTCTGGATGGCATTAGCTGGAAAGATGTAGAAGAAAATATAATTTTCAGACTAATTTCAGAAGACTTTGGAATAGTGCACTGGTTAATGCTGTGCAGCCCTCATTTTTCACTTTTGAAGACGTAAATTGACTTTTTTGTGCCACTGTATAGCCAACCCTTTTTTAACATTTACTTGTGTGTACCTCTTGATTCTTGTCAGACTGTGTGAAAAGAGATGGGACTTTTTTTTAAACTCTCTGCTGTCTCCTGGATTTTGAGAAGTTTGCACCTTGGATAAAGCCTGTTGTTTTTAACACCAATTTGTTCTTTGCCATACTTGAACCTGTGCTTGCCCTAATGTATCAAATTGTTCACAAACAAACTTAACAGCATAAGAAATAAAAACAGTAAATTACCATTTGATCATAAGACATAGGAGCAGAATGAGGCTATTCAGCTCATCATGTCTGCTCCATCATTCGATCATGGCTGATATGTTTCTCAAACTTTGCAGAAATCAAGGCCCTGGAGGGTGATCCTGCAGGACACTCACAGTGAGCCTAAGCCCTTTATGTCCAAATATCCCTTGGAATGACCAGTCACATTTTCTAAACGCACACTGGCAACTGAAGAGCAGCCTCATTCCACACCAGCAAGTCAGCACAGCACTTAGATGCAGTGCGAGGGAAAGGATGAACAAAAATCTTTCCTTAGACACAATGGTGGAGAACACTCCACTGTAAATAATCTTGCAATCTTGTAAATTTAACGTCACTTGGATTCTTAAAATGTTTCCTTCTGTCTTCATAGCTTGTCAGACCTGGTCCATTTCAGATCTGCTCCAGACCTCCCAGGGATGAAAGAAGTTGGAATGGACAAATGTTGGTCATCTCTCACAGGGAACCGGCTCCTCAACCATAGGTAGCCTCAGACGTCAGGGATCCTTGAACCGTGCCGTTGATCACTGGTGTTGCACTTTAATGTGGGCAACACTGAGACCAAAGGAAATGTGCAGGGATTGTGTTAGGGCCTGGCCTGCACACCATTCTCCACTGACACCCACCTTGTGCATGAGTACAGAATCAATAATGCATCTCTCCAGGTAAGGTTTCATTCTATCTTTCAGTTTATCAAGGGAGTGCATTGCCATCCAAGGCTGGGAGGTAGTCGTAGGAAGTTTGCATCTCCACACTCCCTCATAGCACAATGGCCTGCTGAGTGAAGCTGCATAAAGTGCTTCCTCTCAGTTTAAATGCTATCCTACAGATGCTCAAACATTTCAGGGCATTGCAGTAGTCTATGCAAACTCTGAAATGTTGAAGGTTGACCAATGGTGAACAGGAGGTGTATCAGCATTGGTCCCAACCTGCTGCCCATCAGGAGAGACTTCACTGCTCAACACTCAGAATCCATATGTTGGCTGAAGCCTTGAAAGCGCAGCACCATGTGATGTTACTGCTCTCTTCACTGCTGTCTCCTCCCAAATCACAAGGATGAAATGTAAAGTGGAGGTACTTTAAGGTGGGATCAGCTGAAGACTCATATACCGCACTCACGTGGATAAGAAAACATTTATTCAGCCACAGAGAAGTTCAAAAGTAGCCAAGTCCACATTTACTGCAGACTGCCATATGACCAACAGAAAGTTACATAATGAAAGGAAGTCCAAACCCAACTCCTTCCATCGGGTAACAGATTTCAATGAGGTTCTGTCTTGCGTCTCAAGCTCAATGGTGCATAGTTCTTTCATGGTCTCTTTGGTGTCCCTCCTGAGCAATGTCCTGATCCTCAGTGGATTGCTCTCGATTCCCATTTTCTCCAGGGCAGCAACACCTGCCTCCCCTTAACTTTTGTTGTCTCCAGTTGCGAAAGGGTAGGGCAGGACACTATGGCGTGGGGATGCCCTTTCTGGGCTGTACTGCCAGAAGTAGTTTGCGTAGCAAAACCACATCTGAAGAAGGTTTCACTATGGCCCTTTTGGAAGCTTGGGCAATGTTGTATCTCCATCCTCCATCGGACTAAGGGTTCAATCAAGGTCTAATCAGCCTTGTTAGGATGGGGTTATTCTTTTCTCCCAGTGGCCATCTCTGTACGGCCTGAGGTCCTTGGAAAGAGTCAAGAACCTGAGAACTGGTAGAATAGAGTAGCCTAGAGCAAATGACATTAGTGTTAACCCAGATGCATTTGTGACCCAAGAAGTGGGAGATGCCAATCAGGTTCCCATGTGTTCCCAGGAATAAGCCACTGTCATCAAAATTTAGGGCTGACAGAAACATGCCATACAGCAGATGGGTTGGCCACTTATTCCCTCCAAGCACAAGTTCAGTGATAATGGTACTAGACATCCTTTATCTGTGCTTGCATTGCACTTCCAGTAGATGTAAATATTGACAGTGAGGCCAGTAGGTTCAGATCTTTCTCCTCCACTCTTTTAGAGAATCTTCACCTCGTGCTTCTCCCTCTGAAGACTGTCCTAGAGGTTTCTCTTTGGAAACGAGTCCCAGAGCAGTGCGAGGGTAAGCAAGTCCTGGTGCAGTGCAAGGAGATCGAGTCCTGAGCAGTGCAAGGGGAGTGAGTCCCAGATCAGCGTGAGGGGAAGTGAGTCCTGGAGCAGCACAACTTACCTTGGTGCAGCTGGGTGCCAGCGCAGAGCAGACTGGAGGTTTGGAGCGGATCGAGGCAGTTGTTGGACGGGGGCCCGGTGTGGGCGGTCAGACCACATGCTGAGCTACTGCTATTTGAAATTCGTTACTGGACTGTAGCATCAATCCATTAACTACGTGGGGCAGCACAGTGTCTCAGTGGTTAGCACTGCTGACTCACAGCGCCAGGGACCCAGGTTTGATTTCACCCTCAGGCCACCGTCTATGTGGAGTTTGCACATTCTCCCTGTCTCTGCATGGGTTTCCTCCAGGTGCTCCGGTTTCATCCCACAGTCCAAAGGATGTGCAGGCTAGGTGGGTCGGCTGTGCTAAGATTGCCCGTAGTGTCCATGGATGTGTAGATTAGGTGGGTTATAGGAAGATGGCTCTGGGTGGGATGCTGCGAGGGTCAGTGTGGACTTGGTGGCCCAAAGGGCCTATTTCCACACTGTAGGGATTCTATGAGCTATGTTATAACTATCTTATTTCTAACTTAATTATTTAGACACTGTAGCTATCTAAAAGCTACTACTTTTCCTTTTATTCCTTTTCTGTATCCAAGATTTGTACCTGGGTAATTGTGTCTAAGAAGGCATCATTAAAGGCGGCCATTGTAAAAGATTTTCACTGTGCTCCAGTACTGAAATACTGAAGTACATTTGACAATAAAGGATATTCTATTCTATTCTACTCTTGCTGGGCTCAATGATGACACTGTAATTGGTGTCTTCTTCTTTGCTGTCATCTCATGTTTTCCAAGGCAACAAATAATCCTCCAGGTGATGGTCCCAACTCAAATAGGTGAGCAGATAATAGGTGGGGAATGTTGGAAATAGAACAAGGTGTCAGTCACAGTACTCCCAATCCCTGGTTTTAATCACAAAGAAGTGACATGTTTTAATCTCACACTATGTAGTATGGAGGCTTAACCTTTGCAAGGAAGCCAATGCCTAGCCTTGATATGGAGCTCAGAGCTATGGATCCTTATTCAGATATAGGCTGTTGATCCAAAGCTCTAATTCTACAGTGGTGGAGTGAAATTCGGCCACTTACCCATCTTAATAGTACCTTTTCCCAAACAGGACACCCTGGAAATCACAATATATACTTACAGTCGGATGTGGAATAAGACAGCTCTAAAGTGTTGTTCTCTAATGTCAGGTGTGAAAAGTGATACAGAAAATGGCAAATCCAGGTGGGTGCTATAAGTTTGCCTCTGCATAACTTTGCATATCTGACAATGTCAGGAGCCCAACTGACAAAAAGTATGGAATGGTCATGACTGCATGAGTTCGTAATCTCTAAAGTTTATTGCTGCCAAAAGAATGACTCTCAATCAATTCAATTTGATGGCAGACTGGGCAGCCAGACACAATTAGTGGATGTCTGAATGATATAATTGCCCCTAGCAGGGTCTCACATGCGGAGGATTGGATTCCAACCCGAAGCCAAAGACAATAACTTGCTCATCTACTCTGCATACAATGACAATCATTGTGTCTCCTTATTGAGTAGGTGAGTTTGGTACAAATGTGGCAATATTTCAAGTTGTGTCTTCGTCAGTGATTTTCCACCCGAGTTTGAACAAGATATCCCCCACCCCTCATGTTCCCTTTTGTCATGCTGGCCCTATATCCCCAATGACCTTTCAGCTTCCCTCATTTCCATTCAGTTATTTTAATCTTATGGCATATTAAAATCATTGTCCCCATTTACTCCCTTAGCCTATGTCTCTGGAAGATACCATGCCCTTATTGGACATGCACTTGCTCATGTTGAGGCCACAGTGACTGTGACTTATGAGAAACACTTCTTTCACTCCCCCCAGTATCTGTTCCCACACACCCCTCACCCTCGCCTCTGCCACCATTGAATTTCCAATCCCTTCTACGTTCCATGAGATATCACACTTATATTCTGAATTGTCCCCCCTAACTATTACCATTCCCTCAGCAACCCAGCTCCAGACAAGAGATTCCCACTTTTCCCAGGACTGCATGGGCTGCACCCTGCTAAGCCTCCTGACTGCTAATACCCAACATCTGGGACTGACCATGGCCTACCCTTTGGATTCTGGAAGGACCAAGGGTCTGTCTGACTGTGGTCAACACCTGGACTGGAATCATATGAGCCACAGACCAAATGTGACAGCATCCCCTGACGGACCACAGTCCCACTTCACTCCTTTAAGGACTGGTCCACTTTGATTTTATGACATGGTCATTTGCTTGACGTGCATTCAGCAGGGTAGCTGTGACATTGACATGCTGCAGCTGTGACAATGACATAGCATATTGTATTTATCAACATGTTTGCAAACTTGATTATTCATGGCTTTGGTTATTAAAAAGCTACATGTCCCTCCCTCTATAGAAAACATTAATGCAAGTTATAAAGGCTGGTATCCGTGAGTTATGACTGAAGGGCCTATGCGCTAAAAAGCATTGCAAGCCACAGGGGCTGTTAATGTTGAAATGAATGAGTGATCACTAAGAAAGTAAACTACAATGCATCCTGAGCAGATGCACAAGATGTAACTGTAGCCAACTTGAATGGCAGAAGAATGCAAGGCCCCTGTGCTTCAAAGGGTCAAGGTGATGTGTGTGTTGGTTCAAAAGCAGCCACAGTGAGGTGGTGAGGCTGGTGATACCCATTTACCTGGAGGGAGAATGGAAAAGGATGGTGTCCATGGTGGATGCAAGAAAATGGTGTTGATAATGGAGCTGGATAAAGACCTGGAGAAGCAAAAGAAATATTCTTGCCACCAGTTAAGTGTCTTTGACTTTAATGTCAAAAATTAGCATCATCTAGTTTGTCAGGGAAGGTGGAGAGAATTTTGACCTGCATAAAAATGAGCTGAGTTTAGTTGGCAATGAGATGTAAGTATATGAAAATAAGGTAGTTGCCACTCGTGATCAAGATTGAAAAGTCAAATATAACCCTTAAGGCAAAAATCAGAAATATTTTTCATGATGCCAGGAATCCGAGTTTTCATTCTCACCACATTCTCACCATCATCCATATCACATCATATCACCCCTCAGTCTTGAATGGGTTACAATTTCCTCAGGTTAAATGTTGGGAAAGAAAAGTCATTGGCTCCAAAATGTACAAAACGGCAAAAAACCTGTAGGGAGGCTGAAAACTGTAGAGTCCAGAAAAGCAAGGAACACAGAGGTTCTACCAAATTTATCGCTGCCAATGAATGAAGTAACACATGACATTAGAGTCACATCCAGTTCCAGGATTGACTTCATAAGATTTAAATTATGGGGACTCTTGTGGCAGTGTCCCTATCTCTGAACCAGGAAGCCTGGGTTCAAGTCCCATCAGTGTGTATGAGCACCTCTAAATAAGTTGATCAGAATGTACCAAAAACAAATTACAGTAGACACTTTCTGGTAGCTAAAAGGTTACTAGGCCTAACATACAGATTGAAGGTAATTGGTAAACGTATCAGAGGGAAAAAGAAGGATATTTTCTATATGCAATAAGTTATGATGATGTGCACTGTGTTTCCTGAAGAGATGGTGGAATTAAATTCAATGATAACTTTCAAAAAAGAGTAAGATACATATCTGAGGGGAAAGTGCTGTAGGGCAATCTCAAAAGGGCATAGGAGCAGGAGGAAATAAGTAACTTCTTCAAAGAGCTATCATAGTCACGATAGGCCAAATGGATTCCTTCTGCACAGTATCTTTCCATCAGTGTTTGAATGCCACACAGGTTGGCTAGGCAAAGATGTGTGCCAACAATAGTTTATCTCCTGACAGCATTCTACTGTGAAAAATGAAGCATCAACCAAACAGAGAAGATACTTTGCAAAGGGTGAAATGACGCTTCGCAGAGAAATTAAAGTGCTTAGCTTTTCAGGCTTGTCAAGTTTCCTCTTTTGGTTGGAATTGTCATCTAAACAGAAAAATCCACAAGTCTTTTTGTTTGCAGCTTTGGTGTCAGGCAATTAGATCTGTGACTGTCAGTAATTCTGACCATGTTGACCTGAGTTTTACATCTCACACATGCAGTGGAACAAACATCATGTAGACAGCTAAATTGGGATTTTCAGTTTGAAAATCAAATGATGTTTTCTAATTCTGCAAAAAAAAAATGCTCTAATAAATACCTGAGAAGGTCTTAATCACGATAAACCAGGCTGCAAAATTCGATAACTCCAAAAATGGGCTTGGATTGTGAAGTGCAATGAACCCCTTCACATTCATCAACTGCAGACAGCATGGAAAATTTATACAACTTGCTTATTTAGATGAATGCAGCTAATTGCCTAAATTGGGTGTGGGGGAAAGGGGCAGTGGGGTGGCAAAATTTTGAAGGACTAGCAGTAGTTCAGTCTAGCCTGCATGACTTTAAGCCAACCTCTTGAAGGTAAAATGACTTTTGGCTGGAGTTAACTTTGCTTGAATTCAATGCATCAGTGAATTTGACCTGAAAAAGCAATGGAAATGGTGTAATATGGCAGAGAGTGGTCCTCAAGTTTCTCCAATGCCGCACAGGATGCCTGGGTGAAGCTAATTGGCAGGAGAGCTGTCTCATATCCATAAGAGAACAGCAGGTCCTCCAAAGAAGCCTAAAAGACAATGGGAAAGGGTAGCTGAACAGGTCAATGCCTATGGTATAGCACCCAGGAATAGGATGGTGGTGCTGAAAACTGTTCAATGGCCTCACATGCCTGATCTAAATCAGTGAATGTACCTTAAACTGTCACATTAGACCAACTGTATCACTAACTGTTCAATGCATAATGCCTCCATCACTGAATTACCATCAATCTCCATCAGCTCCCAGCAGTTTGACAGGCCAGCGGTGGACTTGGGTGGGACTTGAGAGCGACATCAGGAAAGTTAAAAAGAACAACAAGAATGAAGAGGTCCCAGAAACACATGGCAGAGCTGTGTGCGACTTGGGAGTGACAGCAGTGAGGTTAAAAGGATCATTGCAGTAGGTGTAAAATCACAGGCAATCAGGTAGGTAATTGGTGGGTGTTTCTCTCTCGTGCCTGGTGACTGAATATTGATTTAAGTCAGCAGCTTAAAAATGTTGCATGGATAATTAATATTTTGGAACCTCCAGTATCTGGGGGCCCAATGGTGCATTCGTGAGGCTGCGAGGCATCAGGATGTGGTCACACCACAGCGAAGGATGTAGTGGCATAGAGGGAATAGAAGACTGCAGACAAATGAAGGACATCAAGAAGTAACGAGAGAATCCCCTGACTGCATCTCAATGACATTGGAAAGCTGTGAGAGTCACAGTTTCTATGTGGAGTCAAGCCAGAGACAAGGCCATAGCATTGTGGGTATCTAGTTGCTTAGGGAAGTAAGAGTGTGGAAGGGTAATAGTGAGAAGGTATTCATTTGTGAGGAGTGTAGACAGGCACTTCTGCTGCTGTAGAAGTGACTCCAGGATAGTATTGCCTGCCCATTGCAAGAATTCAGGGTGTCACGGAATGGCAGTGGGGCAGTCTGAAGTGGAAGGTGAACAGCCAGAGGTTGTATTCCAGGTTGGTACCAATTACATAGGAAGAAAGATAACTGAAGTCCTGCAAGCAGACTTTGGGGAATTGAAAAGCAGGACTTCAGAGGTGGCAATCTCCTGCTGCCACATCATATTGGGTGGAGGAAGAGAAGGAAAAGCTTTCATAAACGAAATATTGCAGGCACCACAATCTGAAGCAAGAGCAGAGAATGCTGGAAACACTCAGTGGGTTTGGAGTAATCTATCTGGGGTGAGAAACACAGCTAATGAGTCTGATTTTAACTCAGAACCAACACCCACATGATCAGAGTTCAAACAATGGGTTGTAGTGATGCAGAATGTTATTCGGAGAGATTAGTCTTTCTTACTGTGTTTTAACATGTTCATTCCAGCTGGCCGTGTTAATTTCTCTTCAAGAACAGCCAAGTTAGCTATCTAACAATCCCCCTCATGATGTCTGTTGATGGCTCCTGGTTTTCTGATTGGTTTTGCTGTCTTAGTCTTTTAGACTAATTACATAGGAATCTCAGCTCTCCCTCTAGTCTTCACTGTAGCTCTTTTGTGAGTTTATTGAAATGAGGCTACTTAGACTTTCCTGTTCTTATTGTTGACAACAGCAGGGACCTGGGCTGAGTAGAGATTCTCTGCCAGACTATATTGTCTGCCTAATTGCACCAGCTTTTTTGCAAGGCTTCTTAGAGGTCACAGTGGAGCAGATTTTGAAATGCAAAAACAACACATTAAGCTATATGTTATTTGAAATATATTACAGTACTTCAAAAAGGTATGCTCTAATGTAGGCAAATTATCAAACTTCCCAACTCATCCTGATTCAGAAGGGGAACAAATCCACTTTTGAACAATTATTTGTACTTCCAAATGGAGGTACATTTATCTTGCAGCTTAGCTTCTCGAGCTCCTGTTGACCCAGTCAAGTCTAAAAGAATCAAAAATCCTTGAAATCACTTTACAGCTAAAGCCACAGCTGTGTGAGATGTTCCTGGGATTGGAAAATTTGTTAAAATCCATCAGGGATCTTTAAATGAAATTTTAAATCAGCATATTGCGGTAATCGGGAACCAATTTTTGATGGGGTCAACCTTAAAGTGGAGCAGAATGTCAGGCAACATAAGTTTGGGTCAGGCAACATAAGTTTGGATCAGCCACACCTTTCCAAGGATGCAGCTCAATGTAAGATTTGCAAAATGCTTCAATGTATCAACAGCAGTGTGGATGAGGTAAGAAAAGGGAAGATGAGTAATCTTTGCATTAGGTTGTGTTGATTTTAAGAAACAGGCCATTTGGCCTGATTGTTCTGCTGTGCTTATGCTCTGTATAAGGTTCCTCCCACATTGCTCCATCTCAACACATCCTTCTGTACCTTCCTCCTCTATTTACTTATTTAGCTTCTCGCTCTACATATTTCATAAAATCATAGATATTTACAGCACAGAAGGAGGCTGCTTGGCTGACAAGTAACTATCCAACCTGATCCCACTTTGTAGCTTGTTTCTCCAGCCTTGTAGATCATGTCTATTTAAGTGCGGATGCCAGTATTTTTTAATTGTTATGAGGGCTTCTCCCTCTTCCATCCTTTCAGGCAGTGAACTCACATTCCCACTAATCTCTGTGTGAAAAGAATTTCCCTGAGAACTTTGCTTAAACTTGCTTCCTTTCATCCTAAGTCTAAACCCCAGTTACTGACTCCTCAAACAAGACTACAAGGAATAGGAGCGGGAATTAGCCCGATTGGCCCCTTGAGCCTGCTCAACCATTCAATAGGATTGTGGCTGATCCGACATACTTCATGTTCACTTTCCTATACTGTCCCCGAAACCCTTAATTCCACTACTGATCAATAATATATCCATCTTAGCCTTAAATATACACAATGATTCAGCCCGCACAGCTGTCTTGGCAAGGCATTTCACAATCCTCTGAGAGAAGAAATTCCTCCTCATCTCAGTCTTAAATTGGTGCCCTTTATTCTGAGACTATGCCCACAGGTCTTGTAATCTCCCATGAGAGGAAACATCGTCTCAGCGTTTACCTGGTCAAGCCCCTTAAGAATCCTTTATGTTTCAATGAGATCATCTCTCATTCTTCTAAGTTCCAGTGAGTGGAATCCCAAACTGTTTAGACTTTGCTCATTCGTCAATGACTCTGTATCAGGGATCATCCTAGTGAACTGCCTCCAATGAAATTATATCTTTCCTTAAATAAGCGGACCAAAACTGGTCATTGTACTCCAGATGTGCACAATTCTGGTCACCCTGCTAAAGGAAAGATGTTATTGAACTGGAAAAGGTGCAAAAACAGATTTACAATGATGTTACAAAGCCTGGAGAGTTTGAGTTATAAGGAGAGGCTGGATAGACTGGACTTTTTTCTTTCCCTGGAGTATTAGAGGTGTGACCTTATCGAGGTTTATAAAATCATGAAGTGTGTAGATAAGATGAATGGCAAAGGTCTGTTTCCCAGGGTAGGGGAGTCAAAAACTAGGGGACATAGGTTTAAGGTGAAGGGGGAAAGATTTAAAAGGAACCTGAGGGGCAACTTTTTCACATAGAGGGTGCTGCATAGATGGAATGAGCTGATAGGGAAGTGGTAGAGGCCAATACTACTACAACATTTAAAAGACATTTGGATAGGTACATGGATAGGTAACGTTGAGAGAGATATGGGCCTAATGCACATAAATGGGACAAGTTCATTTTAGTAAACCTGGGTTGGCATACACAGGTTGGGCTGAAGGGTCTGTTTCCATGCTGTATAACTCTATGACTCTATGTGATCTCATGAGCACCTTGTACTGTTGCAGTAAGACTTCCCTAGTAATATTACAAATCCCTTGAAATAAAAGCCAATATTCCATTAGCCTTCCTGATTATCTGCTGCAAGTGTGCTAGCTTTCTGTGTAATGCTCAAGTACCTCCAAGTCCCTTTGTGTTGCAGTGTTCTGCAGTTTTCCTCCACTTAAATAATATTCTATTCTGTCCCTCCCAAAATGAACAATTTCACGTTTTCACACAAATAAAGGCCATTTGCCAACTTTGCTCCTACTTACTTAACTTATCAATATTTCTGTCTAAACTGTTTGAATCCCTCTCACAGACTACCTTTCCACCTATTTTTGTGCTGTCTACTAATTTTACACACAGTACATTTGTTTCCTTCCTCTAAGTCACTAATAAATATTATACACAGTTGCAGTCCTAGCATTGGTCACTGTGGAACCCCACTGGTCACAGGTCACCAACCTGGAAAAGAATCCCTTATCCCGACTCATTATTTCCTACCCATGAGCCTGTCTAATCTATATACCTACCTTTAATTTTGCACATGTATATTAGGTCTCCCTTTAGACCCCTTTCTTTCAAAGAAAACTACCAAAACCAGTCCAACATTTCCTCATAACTAAAATTCTCCAGTTCAGGCAACATCCTCATAAATGCCCTCAGTACAGTGTGTAGTGCAAGCATAAATGTCTCATAATATTGTTCTATGTCCTAGCTCTGGTCTAATTAGTAATTTATGTAGTTCCAGCATAAACTCCCAGCTCTCATGCCAAATGCCCCATCCAATAAAGATGAATGCCTCTTTACCACCTTATATATCTGTCCAGTGACACTCAGGGGTCTATGAGCAAATACACTTCTATCTACTACCAGCAGTTATGCATCCCCTTCTTTGGACAGCTTTCCCCAAATATATTTCCTGAAAATTCCATGGTATGAACTTCATTTGCCACTGCTCTGCTCATCTGAGCAGCCATTGATGTTGTCTTGCAGCCTACAGCTTTCTTCTTCAAAGTAACGCCATTTATTACAGAAAAATACTGAATACTATTATACATTGTAAAGATGATGTCTCTTACTTCTTGTGTTTTGTTTTATTATAGACTAAAATAAGAAAATAATTGTTTCAAAAACTAAGGATTGCTGTAGGATTGCTGTGCATTTTGAAAGCAAATAACCTGACACTCATAGTCAGCATTGTTTACACTGTTCATTGTTTAAATAGTCATTGAAGTTTAGTTTGCAGACAAACTGGAGCTGAAGGGCTATGTGTAAAAGGAGCTTTGTTTGACTACAAGTAACTGATTGATTTGTAGATTAGTAACCAATGATGAAGTTCTCCTCCATATCAACAGTATGTGATTGTTTCTCAGAGAGCTGAACAGCTAGGGGCTATGAACAAGAAATAGTCAAGCCTTTGGACCACCAGCAGTTCGAAAGGTCTCTGTACTCCCTGCAGAGAAAAAAGAAACACTTTAAACCTGAAGAAAACCACCTAATATTTTGTTTAGCAGTTGCTGTAAGTTGTGGCGTTTAATTGGTAGGTCAGATATCTTTTATAAGAAAGCAACACCCTGTGCCTCTTACCAACTAGTGGAAACGACCAAAGAAAGAGAAGCTGTTATTCCTTCCTTCCTTGATCCTTTTTTTCTGTGTCTGTGTGTGTGTGTAAAGGGGATTTTGGAAGGGGATTAGGGTTTTAATTAGTACTGTTATATACTGATAGTTCATGACAGTTTAGCTGTAACTAGACTCTAATTAATTGTAATAAATAGCATTGCTTAAGTATAGAAACCTGGCCTGTGGTTTCTGTCAACCTAAGTCTAAGAGTCTAGTAAATCGAGGGATCTTTGTGAATTTTAACTTTAACTTTTGTGATGATTCTGGGAATAACAGGGCTTGATTCTCAATGCAGTATCTCACTGAGTCGTGACAACATAGTCATCATAGCTAAACCAGGCTCTGTACTTATAGTTACATTAAATAAGTACAAATCTATCTTCGTGTCTTCATATCCATGGGGTCTCAAGACTCTCTTTCATTCTAAAGTGTTCTAACTTCACCCACACTCTGCTGTTTATGCTTAATGATGTGCAGCTCATTACATTTTTGCAAGGTTGCTCCAGGGTACACCTCAAGGCTATGGAACAGAACCACCAACGCTGCCTGTGCAAGATCCTGCGAATCCTCTGGGAAAAACAACGCACCTACACTAGCGTCCTCGACCAGGCCAATATCCATAGTGTCAAGGCATTGAACACCCTTGAATGGCTGTGAAGGGCTGGGCACATTGTCTGCATGACTGACATGAGATGCCCCAAGCAGGTGCCCTATCCTGGCTTTGAAATGGCAAGACAGAGGGCACACTTCAGGGATACCTTCAAGGCCTCACTGGCGAAGTGCGGCATTCCCACAGGCACCTGGGAATCACTGGCCCAAGGCAATCCAAAGTGGAGGAGGAGCATTCGGGAAAGCGTTGACCGCCTTGAGAAATGCTGTTGGGGAAAAATAAAACGGAAAGCCAAGCGAAAACAGCATAAGGAGCATACTGCCACAGCAACGCCTCACCCACCCCTTCCCATAACCATCTTTTGCCCCAAGTATGGCAGAGTCTGTGGAAGCAGCATCAGACTGTACAGCCACCTATAAACTCAACCTGAGAGTGAAAGAGAGCCACCCCCATCTGTGGCGGACTGCTGATAATGATGATTGTGCATGTTTGCTCCAGGGTACTGCAGCAACACGACATCCTTGATCTCATAAATTTAAACACCTCGATCAAATCACCCTAGAATCTATTCAGTTTTAACAAAAACCTACTTATTAGCATCTCTCAAATTAGATTTTAGTTCCTTACGTGAGATGCATCCTACTGAATCTGTACTGTACCCTTTCTATGAAATCTAGTCTGACTCTAAATTCAATAAATCCTGCAGTTTCAGAAATTTTGGATTTTTATGAATAGCATTTGCTTAAAATGTTGTACTGAAGCCCGACCTACAATTCAAGGTGAGATCAAAGATCCTGAGTCTGACCTCAATGAAGAGTATGAAACTTCTTTACAGTGTCTTACCAATACCCCTTAATTAATTTCTAAAAAACCTAAAGTGGACTTTCAGCTCATTTTTTTCACAGCTATATATCAGAACTTGCTGTGTGCAAATTTACTGCTCTATCTATTACATTGCAAAACTGACTGGCTTTAAAAATGTATTTTGTTGGCTTTAATACACTTCAGAATGTCCAAAATAAATGCAAGTCTTTCCATTCTTGTTAACACATATAGTATGGAGCATATAACTGCAGCAAGTTTGCAAACTATAGTTTTGCTAAAGGTTTTAGGTTGATGTCTTGAGCTGCAAAATAAAATTTCTTCCCTAAACCTCAATCTCTGCATCTCCTTCTCTTATTAAAACCTCTTTAAACACATCTCTCTGACAAACGTTTGATAGTTCCTCCCAAATTTGTCTTTTTTTTGGTTCAGCTCCATCTTCTTGATTAGGATTCAGTGAACTACCTTTAGAAATTTTCTTTTAATTTTTGCTTTACAGCCTCTGGTCATAAATCCAAATTTCCACTATTAAATAGATTTCCATTAGCTTGAATAAGAATAAAAATGTTTTGTTTCGATTAGCTAGCAGTTTATTTAGTTTAGATCAAGCACATTCTACGCAATAAGACACAATTCGACACCATCCAGACAGAGCCACTATAGAATATCTATCACAATAGAATATTTATTGTTATCTGGTCGGTGAGACTTCAATTGTAGGAATTCATTGCTCAAACAGCAAAATACAAAACCCAAGTTAACTGCAGTCACTATTAGTCACCTGTTCATTATGATGTATTGCTGGTTCAATGTTGCATGTTGAGGAGCTGACTTAGATTTTGAGTGATGGTGTAAAAAGGTTGATATTGGATCAGCCAAAAATCCTACTTCTGCCCAGATTTTCATTGTAGTTACTGGCTGTAAAAAGCAGGGGAGAAGTGTAACTGGGTGATTGACACGATCGACCAAATATCAAAAAGATCTCCGACTGCGCTGCACTATCTTGACAGTTTGTATCATTCATGGCTTAGGCCCTATCACAGGCAATTTTCTTCTGTGATGGTCTCTTGGCCACAGAAATTGGGAAAGTGGAACATTTCACTGCACTTCTGTCGCTGGCAGTCTAATAATATTTAATAGGAGCTGCAGTGACTGGAGTGGAAGCGCTCCTTATCTCCACCCTCCCAGGTAGAAAATGAGAGCCAAATAGCTCTGAAGTATGTATATAATCTCAATCACATGCTATTAAACATCTGGAAGCTGTCAGGCTTATTCTACAAATGCACAGCCAACTTTGAATGTAAAGAAAAGTATTGCAATCACCTTCCACCAACTTGATGTGCAGACAGCAACCCATCCATCAGCTTTAGATTACAATCAGCAGGATGTTCTAACAATGTAGTAAGCTATAAAGCTGAAGACTTGAGGCTAGAACATTATGTATACCTCCTATGTATGAGCATTTACTTTCATTATATTTCTAATCTTACTGCTCATGAAGCTGAAGGATTGCAGTGTGAAGGAATGCAGAAAGAAGAAAGGACCCTTCTGAGTGGGTGGCAGGGACTTGGGGCAGTGGAGGGATTTTGGTGAGGCTGAGGGGATGGGCTACCCGGGTGGGATGTGTTACTATTACATTACCAAAGCCTGGAAGTCAACTCTTCGGGTCACTGTCTGTAATCTCAGTTAGAGTCTTTAAGGCTAACGAAAGTGAAGGGAAAGACCATAGAGGGATTTGAAAACAAAGGCATTGCTAGGGTGAGAGCCAATACATGTCTACATGGATGCTGGATGACTGGGGCAATGTGAATCAGGACATGGGTGGGAATAGTCAAGTTTGCAGGTAGTAGTGACGGAAGCTGTAATCCCAAAGCTTGTATTCCCTTGAGATGGAATCTAACAGAGAAGGCAATCGACGAAATAAAACTGATTCTTCAGTTTTTCCTGAAACTATGACTGTAAATCAAACTTAGGGAGACTGATTGTGCTCGCTAGTATATAAAACAGCATAGAGCTCTCTGAACTCAGTCTCATATTCTAATTACACGAGTACAATAAAGGCTGAAGAAGGCAGAAGCTGAGAATGAGCAACTGTACAGTTGATACACGTCTTCTTATTTCTTGAAGATGACATTGGAGGATTCTAGACCATCTAAACATTTATTAAATCTGTTAACGAGGCTCTGCAGATGTGTGCAACTTTTGGGATAAATCAGGCCCATGAACCTTGGGTTATGTATGTGTTGCTAATAGCTCAGGATCAAGTTGATTCCTCGAAGCAGTGGAGCTGAAATCCTTTGTGAGGAAGACAAAGTTTTGAAAGATTTTGTGACTAAGATTGATGACTTATATGCTACAAGTCAATGGCCTCTACGAAGATTGTCTCATAACAAAGCCCTGGACAATGGTTGGGTTTCAGTGGCAAATGAGTTAGGGATAGCCATAGATGAGATTATGGAGGTGGAGATATACAACCTGTGGTTGGAAACTTAGCATTAGGCCAAACAGAACACCAAGCTTTCCAACAATCGCATAATAATCTCTAGTGAGTCTCCACAACTATTTCCTTGTAAAAATTCTATAGAAAAAGAGCACTATAGAAAGAGGGAGAGAGAAAGAGAAATGCTATCAGTTGGAGCACAAGGATGTAGATAAAAATTTATCAATGATAAGATTCAAACTGCGCAGCTTTTTAACAAAGAGGAACATATCAGCAGAGGTGTTTCCTATCTCTAACAGCCCCAACTCTTAGAGACAAAGCTGCAATGAATCTGACCCATCATCAACAGTAATCTCACCATCAAAGACAAAAGTCACAGAACATCAGATTGTGGTCCAACAGGTTTATATGAAATTGCTTTCAAACAACCCCGTTGGACTATAACCTGGTGTCATGTGACTTCTGCCTTTGTCCACCCCAGTCCAACACCGGCACCTCCATATCATGGTCATCATCAAAGGTATTGCCTGTCCCCGACAGGTTGTAGTGTAGTGAAAACCTAGGATACAAACACTAAGTCTGGAGACAGAAATTGATTTTTACTCATCCACCGAATCAAGAAAATCCAGAAAACATAGGGAAAGGTTTTGCGTCAGGTTTTGGGATGCTTTAGTCAGATTGACAGTTGGGTCCTGAGCCAAAATTTACTGACAGGGGGACGAGCTCAATGATTTTATCCACCCGCTCAAAGATAGTGGGTGTTTCCTGATGGTCCAAATATGAGGGCCAATTGTTCTGAAATCTCAGAAGTTCCAGGAAGATGTATGCTGTTGAGGCAGCATGGAGAGGGAAGTAAAGGACAATGGTTTCCATGCAATCAGTACAGAATGAACATTTCTTCCGGTTGGAGCGGGTGCTGGCTTTTGTTCCTGTGTTCCCTCTTTGAGACATCACCTCCATGGATTGAGGATCCAATCCATCAAGGATTATAAGGACAGACAGGAAGGTGGAATTAAAACCAAAGACAATTCAGCCATGATCTTAGAGAATGGCAGCAGAGGCTTGAAGAGCCAAATGATTTACTCTTGCTCCTAAGTGTTACGGTCTATGTTTCACCTTCTGCCCATCCCTAGAAAACATTACCTGTGTTATTGGGAAAGGGAAGGATGCCATTTCGATCGTACTCTCTAGGGGGATTCTTAATGGCGCCTGAATGAAATTGCTTATGGTGGGAAATGTGGCTGAATCATGTGAGAAGTCCAGTGAGGCCTATCAGGAATAGTTCACTGCACCTTTTAACTAGGTTCCATGTGTCAGGGCACAATTCTTACTCGGATGCACTGAGTTACCTATTCAGGAAGATTATTCCCTGGACGTGAGCTCATTAACTACTCATTTTGCTTCACTAATATGCAGCCTCCTCTCATACCATTCCCCCAAACTAGATGCCGGGAATTCACAACTTGGGAATCAGAGCAGGTAACCAGTGACTTGGCTGCAACAAACCTCATGCTGAATGCCATATTAAAGCACCTCAACAAACAATCCATGGGCAACATTCACATATGCTCCTTGTCCATTGCACTTAATAATTGCCAACTTCTCAGCATCTTCATGGTACTTCTCCAAATCACTTGCAGGATGTTTAGGCAGCATAGGCTCACATTAACTAACATTGAGAGGCTGCTGCCTGGAGACTTCTTGCAAATGGGTAGACACGCAGCTCACGGACTCGGCCAAGCTATATCTCAGAACTGCTCAGCTGCTCTCTTAATGCTCACTCACTTAACACTGAACTGCATTCTTGCAGCAGCCTTGCCTCGTCTTGTCTTGCTTATTAGCAAAGTCGCACAACCAGGCAGCTGAGATAGGGAGGAGCAAAGCTAAGGTAGGATTTGGCAAAGAAGGATGAGAATGTTAAATTGAAAGTATCAACGAACCGAGAGCCAATGGAAGTCAGTGCAAGGAGGGTTTTTGGGTGAATGGTGTATGTTGAGGTCTGGGCAGTGCGTACCTACTGCTTCTGTATAAAATTCACATTTCCCATAGTAATCATAGGATGAAACTTGTGTTTCTGCCAAACTGAATGCTGTTCAGTGCCTGTGGCCACTGTGTTGGCAGCTCACGTTGGATACTGCAATCTCACAGCTGGTAGAGGGAAGAAATTCCTATTTATCATCTGTCTGGACTGTATTTGAACTGAGATCCCAAAGGTACAAGCATTGTGTAGTTCCTTTTTACTACCTATGTCCCTCTTCAGATGAACAGCTGTTCTCAACTTACATGGCCCATCTCCATGATACCAGTGCTTTATTCACATTAACTTTTCACATCATACTATATTAACTCTAATGAACCCGTTTTCAAAATTTGTTTTTGAGGTCATGGGCACATCTGTTCCAGTTCATTTAAATCAGATGTGAGTTGGTTTGGTAAATTACAAAACATGGACGTTACAGCAATCCATTATTGTACTGTAATGGTCAAATAGCTCTCTTTGGAACAGACAGAGTCACCTTGGCATTATAAGGAATGATGCTAATATAATTCACCAGGCAGGGAGCCCATGGGTCCAGTTGGTTTGCCAGATTTACATTCTGTCCATTGAACTTAATGGCACATACAACCAAGAGGTGCATACAATCAGTGCTGTGTCAATGTCATCGGGTTTTCAATGGGCAGGCTCAATTCAAATAATCCCCATGTGGAAGAAGGAAGGCTATCTTGCCCTTTGCTGTTGTGCTGGCACTTTGAAAGAGCTATTCATTCGTCACACTCACACACTCTTTTCCTCTATTCCAGGATTTCTTTCCGTTCCCAACTATGTATCCAATTTCTTCTGGATTTTTCTTATCAAGTACATTCCAGATCATGACAACTTGCGATGCATCCTTTGGTGGATTTCTATTGTAATTCCCCCATCTCCTCAATGTATATAAATGTGGCCTCATTTTAATGTGAACCTGGATACTTTACATTTCTCTGATCGTTGAATCACCAGTCTGCACACTAAACAATAGAGTCCCAACTTTGCAAGGGATTTTCTCACTGTTTTCCATTGTAACTCAAGTGGAACACATGGGGGAAAATAGCAGAGTTTCAGGCCCTATAGGGACAAACTTCACAGCCCCTGATTACCCAATGCCTATTCAAACTGATTGCAAGATTGCAGCTGGGTTCCACTGCAGAAGATTCAGGTAGGACTTTGATGGAGTAGCACAGAGAAAATGGCTGATAATGACGAACACAGAAACATACGGTGTATTGACAGCCTACCAGAAATTCTGAGGACACGGACAAGCAGAAAGGGTGCATCCAGCTCCTATCTGGCACAAGTCTTCCTGTGGAATTGCCAGTATGGAAATAGTGACCAGTTCCATGGGAAACATTTGCAGGCCAAACATTGAGCAGCATCTGGTGGCTGATATTCCAACTTCCATCTTAGCATTAAAAATATTCAAAGGTCCTGCTTCCCACTGCCTTTTAAGGAAGAGAGTTCCAGAGATACTCAAGCTCTGGGGAAAAATATTGCTTAATCTCTATGTTAAGTGAGCAACCCCTGAATTGGCACAATTACCCCTAGTTCTAGATACTGCCATTAGAGGAAACATCCTTCCTTAAATAAGGTGACCAATAGTATATACAGTACTCAAGATGTGGTTTCATCCTGTATAACTGAAGCATAATTTTGTGACAAATGAGAACTTCTTATTAGCTTTCCTAATTACTTGCTGTATCTGCATACTAACTTGTAGTGATTCATGTATTAGACCACCCAGACCCCTCTGTATGTCAGAGGTCCTTTAATCTCTCGTTCCTTCTTTTCTTCCTATCAAACTAGATAATTTTACGTTTTTCCCCATTTTACTCCATTTGCCACACCTTTGTTGACTCATTTAAACTACCAGAATTTTTTAAGCATCATATATCCACTTCACAACTTACCTTCCTACCTATCTTTGTATCATCAGTAAATTTGGCAAACGTATCTTCTATCCCTTCATCAGAGTCATTTATAAACAGTTGATGTTCCAGCACTGATCCCAATGGCATACCACTCATTACATCTTGGCAAGCTGTACATAATCCATTTACACCTACTATGCTTCATGTTAGGCACCAATCTTCCATCCATGCCAATGTGCTCCCCTGTACACCGTGAGCTTTTATTTTCCGCAATAACCTCTGATGTGGCAACATTTCATCTTGACACCATGCAGAATGTTACCAACATGATTACAGATCTCAGTGTGTGATGGTGATTACAGATTCTCTCAGCAGTCTGCACTAGAGCTAAAGCCCTGCCGCAAGAGGGACTGCAACACATGAATGGAGCAAGAACCTGCAAGCTTGTCTCAGCATGACAGCACTTTTGCCCCCACCAGTGCCAATCAGGTAGTAGAGGAGATAAAAGGTACTGCAGATGCTGGAGAATCCGAGAT
>JAHRHZ010000063.1:52458939-52472738 GCA_024137785.1 Ginglymostoma cirratum | reverse complement strand
TCATTAGCCCAGTATAGAGAAGATAACCCTTTCACAAAGCTGGTGCCATCAGTGATGGTTGTAAGATGGCTGTATCGGAGGACTGGTGTGTGATGAAAGCACTATAACTGCTACCAGGAGAATATGCATTTACCAGCATATTATGAAATGAGCACATACGTTCTGTATTAACTTGGGCTTTACATTTTCCTATCATCTCGACAACCAGCTTGAGGTAATCTGCCTTCCTCTCAGATATATTGTGCCAGGAAATACATCCAGTCAGTCACTAAGCATGGGGCTAAACATTGAGAGTCTTTATCCATTGATTAATAAGAAAATCATTCAGCTAAATGAATCACAACCTAAATAATGCCAAGCAAAGATAACAACACAGTTGTATAATTTTATCTTTTGATTTTCAAACTCTTGGTTGTAATTTCTCAGTCCTCAATGGAAACCAATGTGGTTGAATGATATTCTGCACATACAAAACTATACAAAGCCTAATAAAAACAATTTGTACATTGTAATATTCAAACGCGGTGAATACTGCCTGCAGACAGTACAGGCAGTAACTGGGTGAATTCATGGAGACACTAAAAATTATTAAATATATAATCTGGACAAAATGAATCCCCTGAGCAGGAATGTACAGCCAGAAAATAAAATCCACTTACAATGTGTTCGAGCACTGGAGATAGGAAGTACTCTATTTTTCATTTCCAACATCAAACAGAGCCATTTAAAGAGCAAACTAAGCCAGGAGTGGAACAGCAGCCTGATCAACACTGACATCAGGCTCTGTATGTTTAAGCATTCAGACAATGATGGCAGCTTGTTTAACAAGGCTTGACAGGTGAGGAGACATCTGCTGTGAGATTTGGCATTTTTCAGGGACATCAAATGATTGTGAGACAGCAAAATGACCCTGCTTTTCTCGTATAGACCAGGTGTTGGATCTGACAGCTGGGGGACTGAGGGGAAATAAGATCTCTGATCTTGTGAGCTGTTTATCCATCTTTCCAAGTCATCTTTCTATTGCATCTCTGTTCAGCAATCTTTTTCTTTAACAGTGTGTCTCTCCGTATATTTGAATGGAGCTTGCAAACAGCTCAGACATGTGTTTATATTTGTCTATCGGCAACTCTGATCTGCCTGACTACGTCTTGGTTTATATAGAATCCCAATAGACATGTAAGGGAAGGTAGAAATTGGGATGCATGATGCTACATTTAAGGTAAATATCACAGGGAGCCTAACCATCACACCGTGGCATTCATTACAGCTGAACCCTTCACTATCACCATCCTGTAGGCTATCACTGACCAGAAACTGATTTGCAACTACAGTACAAATAGCTATGATTCTATGAGCAGGGGACTGCAAATTCTGTGGGAAATAACTTCCGTGTAACCATTGCCTGTCCAGAATCCACAAGGCACAGGTCAGGAGTGTGATCAAATAATTTCCACTTGCCAAGATGGGTTCAGCTCCAACAACCCTCAAGGATCTTGAAACCATCCAAATCTGACAGTAGATAGGCACCTCATCCACAACCTTCAACACTCACTCCCTCCACCATTGACACACAGTGGCATCACTACAAGGTGCACTGAAACAACTCATCAAAGCTCCTTTGATCACATCTTCTAAACTTACGCTCTCTGCTACCCAGAAGACAAGGGAATCAGGTACATTGGAAGATCTATGCTCTCTCCCAAGCCATGCACCATCCTGACTAGGAAATGAATCAACTTAGGTCTGAAATTCGGGAAAATTGGGAATACCTGCATAATTTTTGAAAACCTTTCACTTTTGTGATGACTCTCGAAATAATGTGGCTTGACTTACAGTGCGGCACCCCAAAAAGGGGTAACAAAATTTGGAGTTTGGAAATGCTTAAGTTTGTGCAGGCCCTGGGGAAGATAATGTGGTGATATTCTTTAAATCATTTGAGAAAATGGCTAGACAAATGGATTGGGCAAAAGAATACTGGACATTGCCAACGCAGAATAAGTTAACAGGTAAAGCACAGGAAAATTATGCTTCATTATCATGGTTTTCTTGGCATTATAACGCAGTGAAGAAAACTATAGTTAGTACCTGAGGCATATAGGCAAAGGTTCCCGAATATAAGAAAATAACATAGGCAGACCAATATTGAAATTGAAAGGATGAAGCAAAGTAATTATGACAGGTGGATATAAGCATCGGAAGCTGAAACCATATGTGAACTCTTAGAGAGATCATTCTCCTAGAGGAATATTAAAACTCACTACCTTCCATAAATAGAACCCAAGCTGAGGACCAAGAGTTTACTAGACAGGATTATGAGTTAATCCATAAACCTGAACTTTTTCTTTCCATCACCTTCATTGAATTGGATACAAAATAGGAGAGTGAAGGGAAGGCAAATGGCCATGGTAAAGAATGGCTAGCTGGGAATGCCCCAAGGTCTCCTACACAGGTCAGAAGGAAAAGTACTGAGAGTGGAGGTGAACATCAGAAGATGAGGTGGTTCCATTGTAACAAGGTGGGACACATTCGTTCAGGATGCTGAAAGTTGCGAGGGAAACCCATAGGACGAATTGGAGTTCATTAGAATAAGTCTGAAGAGGAAACACAGAAGGAAAATGCCGTGGATCGGGTGTTGGTTTAATTGCAATGAAGAGACCAGAGGTAAACACTATCAGTAAAAGGACATAGGGTAGATGAGAGATATGAAAGATTTTTATCTAAGGGGAAGATAGCCTCTTTTACTTCAAAGAAAGCATCCAGCTTCATATGTACACTGAAGATTGCTGGGGCTACTTAAACTCTGTTATTAGCAAAGGATTTAGTTTTCTAACCATCGAGTTCAATAAAAGCCAAAGTGTTCATAAATGGGATAAGTGAAGAATATATCCCAGTTTCACCTTCCAAAGCACAGTTAGAGTGACTTGTTGTCTGCCGGAGTAGTTAACGAAATACCTGTGGGTGGATTTGGCAGGAGTGAAAGTTATAGCTAAAGCCTTTAATCACGGAAAAGTCCAGTTAAGGCTAAAAAGATAGAACGGTTGCAGGTACTGGTTCTGGATATTTTTCCATCGTGTGTAGTAAACAGAGCAATGCTAGGGTAGCTAAAACTCTATTTAAGAATAAGCATAGTTAAAAAGAAGTGATTGGCATTTCTTCATTAATTAACACTCAGAATGCAGGTCCGGAACTAAGTAAATTTGTAAATTCAGCTCTCACTGACGCTGAGGCTGATAGAGTTCTAGTGTGTTATTATATTAGAAATGGAGATCTGATGAGGCAGTGGAGACACCCTGGCAGATAAAAAATGAAAGTCATTCATTAAATAGTGGTACCACACTTTGTGAGAAGCATGTGAGGTTCCTGTGGGAATACAAAAAACACAGGCATCAAAAAACAGGTATTTTACATGGTCAAGACATAGTGCAGATCTATACATCATGTCATTCACACCTGTTGTGATTAAAA
Organism: Ginglymostoma cirratum; assembly: GCA_024137785.1. Lineage (NCBI taxonomy): Eukaryota > Metazoa > Chordata > Chondrichthyes > Orectolobiformes > Ginglymostomatidae > Ginglymostoma > Ginglymostoma cirratum. The sequence goes on along the minus strand of JAHRHZ010000063.1, from coordinate 52,469,273 downwards.
TCTCAGCATGAAAATCAAATAAGCACCTTTGAAAGCCCTACGGGTTTATGAAGGACAATTTAGTTAAGTGTTGATAGATTGTAGATTACTACAACTATAAATGAAAGCAGGTCAACCGTACATCCTGACAAACATGGATGTGGCAACCTGATTCCCAGAAACAATTCATTTGAAGACCATCACAGCTGGTGTAGGAGTGGAAAACTTAACTCAGTATTCTTTGCACTTAATGGGCTACCAATTGTCATAAAATCTGATCGGGTTCTAACTTAATGTTTCAAGTTTTCCAGGAAATCGTTATCAGTTAGGCTTTGGGAATATTGGGTCTTGATTTCTAACAAGCTAACCCAATGAAGCTTAACTCAATTCTAAATATTTGAATCTTTCCATATTTGATTTGGTTTGATTAATACCCATGTATCCAGGTACAGTAAAAAGTTTTCTTTGTGTGTAGTACAGACAGATCATGCCATACAAAGATCAGAGGGTGATGGAACAGAGTGAGGAATACAAAGTAATGGCTGCAGAGAAGATACACCAAAAGCCAGATCAACTTTAGATTTGAAATTTGAGAGGTCCATCCAGAAGTCTAATGACAGCTGAGAAGAAGCTGTTCTCGAACCTGTTGGTACATGTGTTTAAAATTTTGTACCTTCTGCCTGATGGAAGAGGTTGGAAGAGATTATAATTGAGTGGGAGGGGTCTTTGACGGTGTTGGTTACCTTTCCAAGGCAGCGAGAAGTATAGATGGGATCAATGGATGGAAGGTTGGCTTGCGTGATGGACTGGGCTGTGTTCACAACTCTCTGTAGTTTCTTATGGTCCTAGGCAGAGCAATTGCCATACCAAGCTGTGATGCATCCAGAATGAATGCTTTTTATGGCCCATCTGTGAAAATTGATGAGAGTCCTTATGGACATGCTGAATTTCCTTAGCCTCCTGACGAAGAAGAGGTGTTGTCGTGCCTTCTTGATCATTGTATCAATGTTGGTGGACAAGAATAGATTACTGTTTCACTCCACAAGGTCTAGAGAGTTTTCCCATGCATTGATCCCGAACATACCTCATTAACTATCTAGCACAGGCTAATTGCACTGTTCTTGCCAGATGTACTCACCACAGCCAGGATATCCTGGGTTGGACAAGCATCCATGTTACTGGAACCATACTTAAAAGGCTTTTGCACACCCATTGAATCACTGTAAATCCATTACTGCCCTGTGCACTTGCCCAGCAGATGGCCGACAAGGGAAATTGCAAAGCTTCTTTGTGGACAGGGACTTGGAGGGTCTGTTGGACAGGGTGGTGCAAAGGCAGGGGTTCTCTTCCCACAGGACCAGCAAAGGAGGCCATGACACCGAACCTTGCCTAACTGGCCCAACATTGCCACTTGGGTCTTTGTGGTTTCAGTGATCCAGATAACAGCCAGCAATGCAGGAAGAAAGGCAATGGCCTTTGCTATTTTGCCAGGTTAAGTGCCACCATCTGCTCTCTGGCACCTCACACTCAGTCTCTCTCTGCTATTGTCACACTTCCATCCAAGGCTCTACAACTCTACCATTGCATGCAACATCCCCAGATCTACTAATCCCTTGATGCCACACCCACCCACCAGTGCTGTCTACACTCAGGGCATTCATCAACTTCCTCCCACTTGCACCAGCACTAACATTTGTGCCAACCACCTGCACCTTATACAACCTTTCACTTGCAGGAAAAAATGGCCCATAATAAATGGTTGTGCAGTGCCAGATATTCTTCTCCTGACTTGCTATGAGGTGAGGATCTTTGCCGTCCCTGGTGAGGACCAGGTCTGGATCTCAGCACCAATGGCAAAGCAATGGGGCACAAGGGTCTTGAGCTCAATCCAGGTGCCCTTTTCTCACATGGAGACCTAACAGGCACCCAGCTGGAAGGGAACTATGCACAGGCTCCCCAAGAACTCTCCTCTCAGGACAGTCCAGAGATGACTGGGCTTTCCACCTTGACCATGACTGCCTCCCTCAGCCATGTGGCAATTCAAGCCCAGGAGAATATGCCTGCCTCCAGGCAGGACTCAATATGTCTGGGCCCTCTAGACAGCAACAATCTTATGATCACCTAACCAAATATCCCAATGCTAATGGGCTCCATTTTAGGGCAGGCTCCATCTGGCCTAGCTTCCAAACGCAGGATTGTACACTCTCAAAGTGGGAGTGAAAGTAAGAAAAAGATGTTCTAAGGGCATATAGGTAACATGGTTAACGTGCCCATGTAAATACAGTATCACATTTGTAAATATATTTTCATTTTCCCCATGAGGTATGTGTGTGAGTCTCTATCTAACTGCAACTGCAATGTTAAAGGCACAGAGCCTAGCTATCCTAGCACAACATGATAGTCAATGTTCCAGGGTGTGAAATGAGCTGTTCCCTAGCTCTCGGCAAATGAGCTCCGTCATTCGAGGTAGGCTAAAATTGCAATTGAATGACAGCCATTCGTAGAATTTATTGTTGCCTTGCATGATATGGCCAAGAGTGCTTGTGGCAAGGATAGGGTTGGGTTAGGGTTAGGGTTCGGGTGAGGATTTGGAATGCACACAGTGGGTTAACGCCTAAGGTTCACAAAGCACACAGTGCTTGCAGGAGTCTGTCACCTGTTGCCCTTTGAACAACCTTTTGTCGCTTGAACCTTAATCCTTCCCCCTCTCAGAATGAAATGCTTTAGCTGCTCACTCTGGGTGCAGTCACAGCCATTGTCATCTCCAGTTTACATTTGCCATTTACAGCAAGATGGAAGGCAGCAGTAGTCATTCCTCAAACGGTCAGCCTCAGGCTCAGCCTTTTGGTCCTGGTGAACACCAAAACATGAACACTGCCATCTTGGGAGCAGCCCCCTCTCTGTCAATCCATGGCCTTTGCAATTGCTCAGTTCTGCATCCAATTCATTTATCTAAATCTTGATCTGCCCAATTTAACCCCCTGCACCAGTGCCCCTACAGCCTCAGGTATGTGAAGTAAACATGCCAGGTCTATGTGCTGCCTCCAGTGGAAGCCTATACTACATACCTTTGCTGACACCCCTCTTGCATGACCTCTTTCCCTCCCATGGTACACCATCTGCACCCACTACACACTGAGTTACATCCCCTTCAGTCTTGTCATCCCTCTCCATTTCAGTATTCTAACTCAAACCCTCACTATCGAGTTCCACAGCCTCCCTCCTACAGCAGTGGTTTCTGATAACCCCCTTGAATTTTCTTTGATAGACACGCCCCCTCCGCCCAACTCCTTGAGTGACTTAGGCAATAGTCACAAATGATAAATGACCAGACCCCTGATTTATATCTGTGCAGCTCTCCAACTGTCTTCCAGCGATTTGCTGGATTGTCTACACTGGACCCACAGGGTTGAATGTGTGACCAGCTCCCAACTGTAGAGGTACTGAGCACCAAACACGACTTTCCCCAGTCAGTTGCCTGACCGAATCCAAGCCCCTGAATTGATGACGGATGTTGTCCTTGACTTAGTGTCCCCCATCTGAAGTGTCTATCCTTCAACATGACTGAAGATGGCCCCCTCCTTAGGCTTGGAGAGATGGCTGATTGCTTGGCAGCATGTGCGGTGTATTTGCTGCATTCGTGGCTGGTGAGTGGTGTAAGTATGAGATTGATGTGCCAATGTGCCATCCCACAACATGCCAACCCCTTCAACTGACACTTGCGCCAAACAAGACAAGCTGCCTGGTTTTGGACCTGTACTAAACTGCAAGGCAAGGCAGAAGTTCTGTGGGCTTTTAAAGTTCAGCTGAAGGGGAAATGTACTCAAACACAAGACAAGACAAGATGAGGCAAGGGATGCTGGGCATATCCAGGTAGCATACTAGGATTTCACCTCAACAGCTTTAGGGCCTGGGGCTGCATGGTGGCTCAGTGGCTAGCACCACTGCCTCACAGCACCAGGTATCTGGGTTCAATTCCAGCTTTGGTTACTGTCAGAGTGGAGTTTGCACATTTTCCCTGTGTCTGCATGGGTTTCCTCCTGGTTTCCTCCCACAGTCCAAAGGTGTGCAGGTTAAGTGGACTAGCCATGCTAAAACACCCATGGAATCCAGGGATGTGTGGATTGGCCATGAGAAACGTAGGATTGCATTTGGCAGGTCTGGGTGGGATGCTCTTCGGAGGATCGGTGTGAACTTGATGGGCCAAATGGCCAGATTCTGCTCTTTAGGGATTCTCGAAATGCTGCGCAGGAGCCTCGTTTGCACAGAATATCACATTTCTAGCATTTAGATTGGGATGGCTTCTTGTTGGCTACAAGTTCTCTCCCACACTCACTCCCCAACAGGCCTCACACAATATTGGTAATAACCTTTAGGAAGTTCAGGCTAAGTATATTTTTATTTAATGTGGGGGGCGCAATTTTACAATTTACTCCTTTCACTTACAGAATATTATTTTTAGCTGGAAGTCGATGGGTTGAATACCTTCTCACCATGCATTATATGTGAGGAACAATTAATGTCAACCTGGGCGCTATTGATGTGCCATACCTCACAGTGCCTGCTGTTATCACTTCAATATGACTCAATGTTGCTTCCTTGGTGAAACATAAGATCAAACTCTTCGTTAAGCTCTCCCTAGTTACCAGACACAGATGACTCAAAGTGCACTGACAGTTACGTTAGGGTTGTCTATTTTTTATAACAGTGTATCATTTATTTCGACAAATTGGAACTTGCATTATGAGAAGGCCGCATGCGTGCATGCTACATGTATTGAAGAGTTCAGTGAAGGTGGAGCGTTGAATGGCTAATTACTCAATAATGCAGCTACATAGTAAAGTCAATGTATTTCAAAAGACACTGAGCATTGGGACTGTTGAACAAGATAAGCCCAATCAGAGGATTGTTCTCAAGTCTTGCTTCAGTTAATGCCTCCCAAGACTTCTGGATTTTGACTGGTTGACATCATGACAGTTAAAAGACAGTTAAATGTTCTCAGTCCAACCATATCCAGCCTTTGGAGCCATTGTGAAGCATTCAGAGCATAAGTTTTAAATTGATGTGCCATACCATGACCTGTGCCTGATGTGCATGGGCCTTCAGACCACTGTGAAATAAATCAACAGCAGAAGTGTTTATTTCAACATGGAAATTGTTCTGTTTTCAAGTCAAATTCTTAAATCTGGTTAAACTGACTGCATGGGCTGACCATGCCAACTAATATTTACAGATCCTAACTCTAATCAGCAGTCCTTAGACAACGCAACTCAAAACATTGCGTTATGTTGTTTCTGTGGAGTGAGAAGGAGAAGTGCAACTCCTGCAGCCTTGCTGGCTTATCCTCACTCCCAACCATTACCAACTCCCAACCTCCTTCCTGTGCATCCTAGCTGTCTCCTTCTGTTAGGAGATTTACTCACAAACCTCAGCTTGTCAAATCAGGTTAGGCATCAACTTACAAGAGGCATCGGGGTAGCTGACGCTCACTAGAATTATGGATGCTGAAGCCTCAGTTTGGTCACGCTAACCCTGTAGCACTTAGACATAAATGCATCTGCACCATGTTGGAGCAATGTATCGAAAATTTATGATTCCCATAAATAGTTGGGCTGGGATTCTCTTTATTCACCCACATCAATTTTATGGGAATTCAGCATTGGATTCAAATTTCAATGTTGTTCTATGATGTGGATATTATTCTATGATATTCTCATCTCTCAATGTCAGCTGCTAAGATTAAATTCTCTGGGGAGAGGGTAGCTTAACGTCTCCCCTTGACACCAGAGAATGTTGGCATGGTTAAATCAGTAGATATTGGAAATGTCCCTGGACCACCACAATCAGTTTAGCTCTGGTATATCTGAAGTTAGTTGCGTGACCCACTGTGGAGAGCCAGGTTATTGTGAGAATACTTCAATTAGGCTGCACATTTGAAAGCAACTTGAGTTGCAGTGACTGTGGGCCATCATTTCCAAGGTTTAGGTGATCTAATATGTGAAGAGAGACTAGATGCAGCTGCAGAGTGCTTTTTTAGCATTGATTGTGGGCCAGAATCTGTAAGTGTTCTTCTTTCACACTCCCCACACCCAGCACCTTCTCTGTCACAGTCTGCTCCTCATCCAGAGTGGTCAATCAGACATGCCGTGATCTTCGGATCCCTCTCCTGATCTCTCCCTTCCCGTGAAATCACTTCCCATGACATCACATCTTCTCACTTTTTTCCCTCTACTAAGATCATTCCATCCCTCTCTCCTCTCTATCAAATAGCCAAGACCATTCATCACCATTAACTCCTGATTAATGATTGCTGGGGATGGTCTCAGTAAACTTGTATGCAGCTAAATCCATCCAGGTGTCTCAATCTGGTCAGGCGAAAAGTTTAATAAAAAGCAATTCTAATGATGTAGTCCCGTTAAAATTAGTGGGATCATACCGTGTTCATTATGCTGTGATTGGTTCGCTCACCAAACTGGTTCATTAGTTCACAGAACTAACTCAAGAACCTTAGTGTTCATTATCTGTGTTCCTGTTATTTCCCGTTAGCTCCCTCATCCCCACAAATATATACTCCACATCCCGTTCACATTCCCGTAATCTCAGGGTCAATGTGTGTGTGAGATTACTAAACTAAATCTCTACTAGGACCAAAGGACCAGAGTACAATGCAGGAAATCATAAAGCCAGCTTAGAAGAACATATGACAAAAGTAAGAGAGAGCAAATTATCATCAACAGTAAGGATCCCCTTGTTAATTAAGATAAAAGTGGACAGCACAACTGCTCGGTGGTTTGCACCGCTGCCTCACAGCACTAGGGGCCCGGGGTTGATTCTGCCCTCAGGTAACTGTCTAGCTGGAGTTTGCATGTTTTCCCAGTGGATTTCCGCCAGGTCCTCCAATTTCCTCCCACAGTCCAAAGATATGTAGATTAGGTGTGTTGGCCATGCTAAATTGCTCATAGCATGCAGGGATGTATAGGTTAGCCATGGTAAAATGCTGGGATGGGGTGGGAGGCTGGATTTGGGTGGGATTCTCTTTAGAGGGCTAATGTAGAACAATGGGCCAAATGGCCTCTTTCTGCACTGCGGGGATTCTATGATTCTATGATTAAGTGAGTGGCTGAATTGAAAGGCCAAATAAAAAATGGAGAGTGTGCTGCAGAGGACAAAATGTGGATGCTGCAATGTGAATGCTAAGACAGCCAGCAAAGATGGCCAACTATGCACATGTAGATAGTGTTACAAAGATGGTCACCACCTGTCCCTATGTAGATACTCTGGCAAACATGACCACCTGTCGTGCATTGCAGATAGTTGGAAAAGATAGTCACCAACTGTGCAAATGTAGATAGTGTCCAAAAATGGCCACCTCCTGCACATGCATAGATAGTGTGGCAAAAATGGCTGCCACCTGTGTAGATAGTGTGGCAAACATTGCCACCTCTTGTGCATGTGTGGATAGTGTGGCAAAAATGGCCACCACCTGTGTATGCGTAGATAAAGTGGCAAAAATGGCTCCTAGCCGTGCATATGCAGATAGCATGAGTGACTCTTAGCATTTGTAATTTTGTCTGAGCTGTGATACAGTAATAGAGTTGTAGCAGTTTGTAACAATCAAGAGGGGATGTCCCAGGCTGCGATAAAGAAATCTTTGCCTGGCAATGGGTGATGATGTGGAGATGCTCCGGTTCCAGATTCTGATCAGTATCAGGATCAAGTTGTATAAAGGCTCCATAATGCAGAGAAAGGGACAGGAAATCTCTGGCTTCTTTGCTACGAAGAAAACTCATGGGAAAAAAAGTGAAAGAAGGTGAGGGAACTAGCGGAAAGGGAACAATTAGTAAAGAAACCTGCAGTCAAGAAATAAGAAGCTGAAGGTGTTAAAATCTGTGATCAAAGGTCTTCTCAGAGCTATCATGTTTCTCTGAACGTTGCTGAACGCTTAATAAAATGATACCCATCCTACAGCCAGGCTCATTCTCAGCAGAATTCATTCCAAATAATTACAACAGTCAAATACTGCAGGTGTGGAATTTCTTTTAAGTTTAACATTCTTTAAATCCCTACTCTCTCTCTGGCATGATAAAAATTTTTGGCCGAAATTTCGCTTGACCTCTTTGCATGTTCATGCTCTTTGTGCCATCAATAGGTAGCGTTTACATGATTCACAGCCAATAAAAATTACAGTGATGTTATGTACTATGGCACAACGTGGTTGAAGTCTTTTGTGATTGGGACCTCCTGATCTGCAGCTGAGGGCGGATGTGATTGAGAGGTGTAAAATTCTGACAGGACCAGCCAATCTAGAGGTAGGGAGAATGTTCTTCCTGGTTGGCAAGTCTCAAACTGAGAGCATGGTATCATGAAATGGGGTAGTCCACCTAGGTCTGAGATGAGCAAAACTTTCTTCACTCAAAGGGTGGTGAACATGTGGAATTGTCTGCCACTGAAGGCTATGGAGGCCAAGCCACTGAATATCTTCAAGTCTAAACCCTAACATTTTCTTATTTTACTGGCAAGTGCCAGGTGCTGTGTTCCGGACGTAAGTCAGCTGGATAAAGTACCTGATTAAAAGCAAAACACTCTTTATTCATCCACTATAGTTAAAATGCAATAAAGGAAAGAAGAACTTGGAATAACTTAACTCTATTGGAAAACTTTACAGAAGAATATATTATTAACTACTACTAATTAAATGTTCCAATATAGTAACATTCTATAAACACAGCCTTGGCAAAGGCAAAGTCAGTGAAATAGATTGTCTCACAGGTAGTTCGAGCAGCCCAGGAGGAAAAGCATCATGAGAAGACTCAGAAAGGGTGGCAGGGAGAGATATATTGCAATTGAGACCTTGGCAGCAACTGCTGAAAGCCAGAACTAAAAATCCTGATTGTGTGGGAGCTTGACCACACCCATTCAGGCTGCTTCTGTTGTCTGAACTTTTAAGAAAAGCCCAAAGCCTCACAACCTGTTTACTTTATGAGTTTTCAACAGACAGCTCATACCTTTGCCTTAAAACGTCTCTTCAAAAGAAAAATCAGGACAAAATACACCTCTTAAAGCCATAGTCTCATCATAAAGAGACGGATATTTTTTAGATGTTAAAGACATCAAAGGTTGTGAAGAGAAATTGGGAATATGGCATTGAGATAGGGGGTTAGCCATGATCGTATTGAATGGCAGCATAGGCTTGAAGGACTGAATGGCCTACCCGAACTCTGAGCTTCTATATAAAAACAGCTTATTTATCATAAACTACCAGATACGTCAAGCATTTGACAGCTATTCTCTTTGGTTGTTTCGAAGCTTCTTCACTGAAGATGTGTTCCTAACAATACCATTATTGCAAAAAACAATTCAGGGAAGCAGAGCGTTTCCAAGTAATTGGCAGTGAGGCTCACTTACTTCAGACAATATTTGAGTGGTTAACCACATATTTTAAATAGTAAAGCTGGAGGAATGCTATTACGTAAATGGTTGCTACATTCAATTTACAGGAATGCTCAGAGAATAACTCAAAATACTTCCCATCATTCAGCTAAATTGCATTATAATTCTGGTTTGCGAGTAATCATCAGTAAAGAGGGAGGGAATCAATTTGTAACAGTAGTGGAACTTGTCAAAAATGAAATTATCGAATGGCCTATCAGTTTTTACAGTGAGTAGCTTAGCTGTACAGATTAGCAGCGTCCCTGCTTTGATCCCATTCATCTATCTTCCTCAATGTTTGCTGACCTGTGCTAGCTCTCAGTCCACAAAAGCCTAGATTTTAAAATGTTCATCACTGTTCTCAGTTCTCTTCATGGCTTCACCCATCTCCATCTCTGCAGCCTTCTATAGCTCCTCGGCAGTTCTCAGTTCTGGACTGAAGAAGGGCCCTGACCCGAAACATTTTCTACTCCCCTGATGCTGCCTGACCTGCTGTGTTCCTCCAGCTCCACACTGTGTTGTCTCTGACTTCAGCATCTGCAGTTCTTGCTATCTTCTCTTACACATACCTATGTGCTTTATCCCACCTTTTGTAGCTGCATCTTCCTTTCCCAAAGCCATAAGATCCAGAATTTACTCTTTAACATGCACCTTCCAACGTTCCTTTTTTCAGGTGCTCCTTTATACCTACCTATCGACATTTTCTTTGACATGGTGTCAATTTTTTTCCGATTACACTCCTATGAAACTCCTCGAGATGTTTTGCCATGTTAAGGATGCTCTCAAAGTGCATCTCGTTGATGTCAATTCTCCTGAGTTGCTCCATCTCACATTAAGATTATTTTCCTTCTGCCAATCTCAAAAGCTACCCTGAGATAACAAGCATGGGGCTGGATGAACACAGCAGGTCAAGCAGCATCATAGGA
>JAHRHZ010000063.1:52432744-52458539 GCA_024137785.1 Ginglymostoma cirratum | reverse complement strand
TCCTATGATGCTGCTTGACCTGCTGTGTTCATCCAGCCCCATGCTTGTTATCTCAAAAGCTACCCTCTCTGCCTACTTCATAGAATTTCTACAGTGTGGAAACAGGCCATTCAGCCCAACAAGCCCACACCAACCTTCCAAAGAGCATCCCACCCAGACTCATTCACCCACTCTTTTTCCCCTATGTAACCCTACATTTCCCATGGCTAACACACCTAACCTGCACATCCCTGGATGGCAATGGGGCAATGCACCTATCTTGCACATCTGAGGACTGTGGGAGGAAACCAGAGCATCTGGCGGAAACCTACGCAGACACGGGGAGAATGTGCAAACTCCACACAGGCAGTCAGTCGCCTGAGTGTGGAATCAAACCCAGGTATCTGGCGCTGTGAGAAAGCAGTGCTAATCATTGAACCACCATGCCACCCTTGTTTATACAGCAGTCAATTAGCACTCTGTTAGAATAGAATTGGCACAGGCTGGAAACTTATTGCCACGTACATTTTTACATGACAAATAAAGCGAAAAGTTTTATAAGCCATCCCAACACAACACCTACATCAAAGAGTCATACATCATAATAAGAAAAAAGTGAAATTAAGACAAAGTTCATTACAGTTCAGTTAAAGGCTCTTGGGATCAGGGAAAGCTGATTAGGGAAAGATGGAATAACCTGAAGATGCAGCCAGGACAAGACCGTCGTACCAGGCCGAGACTGCCACTCCTGGATGTGAACACCTGTCATGCCAGAAGACTGACAAACTGTGCCAAGACTGCCAATCCTCCTCCTTCAGGCACCTGGGCCTAGCCACGGACCTGGACATACAGCCTAGCCTGTGTGTCCGGGCTGGGGGACCTGCTCCCTGTTTGCCAGGGAGCAACAGGCTGGGGTGGAGCCGTGTCTGGCTTGTCCTAGTGTTGCTGCCACTGCCGCTGCTACCGGAAGCCTCCTCTTTCACTCGCCACTCTCCAGACTTAAAAGAAGAGAAAAATGAAGGAAAAAAGAGCTAAAGAGAAAGGAAGGATAAAAGAGAAGGTGAAGGAAAGCTGACAGGATTGAACAAGCCCAGGGTCAGCCTACCTACTCCCCCTGACCCAGACCCACAGAGTAGACTGAGACTCCAGGTCTGCCACCTGATGGAGGACAAGAGGTTGTCTCCAGGTGTGACAACTTTCTCCTGGCATGGTGATATTGACCCCGCATGGAGGTCTCACCCGCCTCTTGAGGTCTTCATTGCCTTTGGCTTGCAGGTATTCAGGCAACCTGGAAGGCAGTCTTGTCCAGGAGTGGTGGTTTAATCCATTACATAGCATCTTACTGAAAATCTGGATATATTCCATCCACCGTGTTACCCTTATCTACTCTCTTACGTTTTTAATTAAAGACTTCAGGGAGGTTAGTAAACACAGGCTTTTTACATCAGAAATTCATTATATATCTTTTGATTTGTTGAAACTTAACAAGTTTTTTTATTAGATGGGATTCCATGATTTGTCTTTTTTTTTGCCTTTGTTCATTCATGGGATAAGGGTGTCACTGGCTCAGCAGCATTTATTGCCTATCCCTAATTGCCCAGAGGGCAGTTCAGAGTCAATGTCATTGCTATGGGTCTGGAGTTACACATAGGACAGACCAGGTAAGAATCACAGTTTCCTTCACCTGAAGGACATTAGTGAACCAGATGGGTTTTTCATGACAATCAGCAAGGGATTCATGGTCATCATTAGATTCTTAATTCCAGATATTTATTGAATTCAAATTCCACCATCTGCCATAGCAGGATTCAAACCCGGGTCCCTAGAATGCTATCTGGGTCTCTGGATTAACAGCCCAGCAATAATACCACTAGGCCATCATCTCTACCTATATTAAACTGACGTGGAGGGATTGGGATGGACAAAATCAGAAGTCACATGACACCAGGTTATAGTCCAACAGGTTTACTTGAAATCACGAGATTTCAAAGCGCTGCTCCTTCGTCTGGTGAAGTCACTGGTTTCGTGTGATTTCTGACTGCATGAAACTGATCGATCCAACAATCCTGGCTATGCTTCAGCTTCCTTACGAAACATCAGTGTGATGTTGGCAACGTATCAATGCTCTGTCACTACACCTTTTTCTGATGAATGATTAAATTTGTACAATAGTGCCTCCATTACCTTTAGCCTAAATGCTTTTTTAATGTGCAGCTGCTGTCGATCTGGTTCCTCTTTACATTTGATAAGTCTATTTAACATTTCTCTTTTTCTTATTTTAAATGCAGTTACACTCTGCCTAATCTCATTTTCCAATGTCATGTCCACCTGATCTTTCTACTTCATAAATTTCTTATGTCTTTATTCATCCATTGTATCACGTTAGTACTTAATCTATTTTTAAGGGAAAAAGATCTTTTTTCCTGGACTCTGTCGAACATGTTTTTCAACATTGATGTTCCAAGTCATTCCTTCCAGTATTGTTATTCCTTAAATTGGGAGGTGATGGCCTAGTGGTATTATTACTGGAATTTTTTTTAATCCAGCGACTCAGATAACATTTGGGGAACTGGGTTCGAATCCTGCCGCAGCAGCTGGTGGAATTTGAGTTCAATAAATATCTGGAATTAAGAATCTAATGATAACCATCAATTGTAGGGGGAAAACCCACCTGGTTCACTAATGTCCTTTAGGGAAGGAAACTGCCATCCTTACCTGGTCTGGCCTACGTGTGACTCCAGACCCACAGTAATGTCAATGACTCTTAACTGCCCTCTGGGCAATTAGGGATGGGCAATAAATGCAGCCTAGCCAGCGATGCCCTCATCCTGTGAATGAATAAAGGGGAAAATAAAGTTTAAGGAAAGGGAACAACAGGAGTAGAGCAGACACATGGGATTAGGACCACTGCTCATGTGGGAGATGAAAAAATACAAATAGATTGGTTGAGCTGAATGGCCCACTGCGCTGTTTAAATCTGTGACTTTCTGTTGGACTGAATTTAGTTTCCTTTTGCTTTAATATATATAAGACATGAGTGGATGTTATTCTAAAATTGAATCACTGAATTTGTTCATAAGTGCCAGAGCTTAGGCTTATTGAGGCATGCATTCGTTTAGTTGCTGAGGATTGACATGTTGTCACAGCAGTTGGTGGAGCATTCAGTAGGAGTATAATCCTGACAGAGGCGCACTAATGAGAGGGGGAGGGGATCAGAGAGTGGTATCACAGGGATCAGTACATAGAAAAAATCAGCAATTGTAATGACGGAAGGAAGCATCAAGGTGGTAGTAATTGTATCATAGGGGTTGTAGGCTTGGGGCAGCTGGTTCGGTGGTCTGTTTTTATTTGTGATTTGGCTGTAAAGTCTCGATTGTCACACTCTATGACAGGAATCTCTCAAAGTGCATGCTAAAGTTGATTTTCGAATAGTAACCACAGTTTCCCTTCATTTAATGACTGATTCATTCAAAAAGTCACACTTAACTGGCAGATTTTTCTAATACTCGTCATGTATTGACTTTCATTGTTTATCCCTTGTGGACATTAACATCCAATGTTTGCCCTCCTTTTTGACCCCGACCCAGCAGCAGCAGAATGTTGGACGGCTCCCAGTTCACTGTTGATTATCGAAGCCATGTCACTATTTCATCCATTCTGATCAAAGACAGTAAGTGGATCTCATTTTCATCCTTTCGCCATCCACAGTCGATGTTGGGGTTTGGTTAGTTCAGTTGGCTAGTTGCTTTGCAGTGTGGAGTGAAATTCCTGCACTGGCTTACCATGAAGGACCCTCCTCATCTCTCCCATTGTCTGAAGTGTGGTGATCCTCAACAGCAGTTGTGGTGAGATAGTATAGAAGGATTATGGTGACTTTTATTCACAACTAATATCCAGTAAAAACAGACTGTGTCAGTGCCCAGTCCCAAAGCTGAAAGTTATGATTGTATTTCTGAGTATTACAGTTGTACATGCAAGCAGCAAACGAGACAATTCCTCAGATGTGTGGACCAACTTTTGTCCTCTTAGAACACATTATGAAAATCAGTCACCAAGGTATATCACCAATGTGAATTGCTCCTTCGTGGGAAAAAGAAATGCATTATACTTGGCAAGGCACCTGTGGCTAACAGCACTTCGGAAGTTTTCGGCTATCCAACATGTCCTCTTCCTCCAAGCAACATATACACAACAGATTCCAAAAGAAAGTCTCCATTGTATCCAGAAAGGGCCAGATCACAAATTCCCCTGACCTCCAGGCTGAGGGCTGGAATTTTAGAGTCACATAAAGGTTTAGGATTCACTGCTACTTTTAAAAATGCTTCAATTCAGTGATAGGTCATTAAACTTTCTGTTGCAGGCATTGCTGGGTGTCCTCCATCGCTCTCTGGAGATAGATACGTCCACAGCCTAACCCACACCAAGGATTAAGTGAGGTTTCAATGTTTCTATCCCTGCACTTGGAAATAAATGTTTAACTTTAATGGAAACCAAGTCAGGGTCAAAGTACCTCCAGACATTTCAACTTGGCTCAAATATGAAACCAGTGCAGACATGGCACTGCAATGCATCAAATAAACCTTGATGATTGCACGACTAATCCCTACCCATCTTTAGAGAAAGCAAAACATCTCCCCTTAGTCAAGATGAGAATTGAAGACGTGTATTGATCTCCATTACCTGGCTGATAGGGGAGAACAGAGTGACCTTGAGAATCCTAATTAAAGACAGAACTGAGATAGCTTTTCCACAAACTTGGTTAGCAAGTTCATATGGGGAGGGAAATACCCAGGGAGATAAAGGCATATTAATAACAAACCTTCAATGTAAACATAGGAGCAAGAGTGTTCTGTGTCTCAAGTCAGTAACACTATTCAATTACATTATAACCAAGATACACCCTAATTCCATCCATATGTATTTGGGCTTATCTCCTTTTACAACCATCAGATTTTAAATGATTAATTCAGCTAATATCTACTGCTTATTTGTGGAAGAAATGTCTCCTAATATTTTTCCGAGTGGCTGGATTCTATTTTGCAGTTCCGTTCCTATATTCTAATCTCTCCACCAGTGAAAAACGTTACCTTCTATTATTCCTTTTAATCAATTCTCTCCTTAACATTTTGTGCACCAATGCTCATGAGCCTAGTTTATGCAATTTTTCTTCACTGCTTAATCCTTAGAGCCCTGATAATGTTGAGGTGAATCAGCACTGCACTCCTTCCAAGGTCAGTATATCACTTTTGAAGTGCAGAGCCCCAAATTGCACGCAGTTTTCTGGATATGATGGAGAAGAATACTATCCAGCCTACAAGAGCAGAAAACCTGAGAATGTACTTGTGTGGTGATATTGTATAAAGCTGGAGAAGGAAGTAACAACATCCATGCTGTGCAAATAAAAGTAAAATATTGTGGGTGCTGGAAATCTGAATTAAAAACAGAAAATGCTGGAGAAACTCGGCCAGTGTGGAGGAAAGAAAACAGCTGACTTTTCAATTCTGATATGATTCTTCTTCAGTTCTGTAGACGAGTTATATTGGATTTGAAATGTTAGCTCTTGTTGTATTGTAGTATATTTCTCCATTTGATTATTAGACCAGTACCCATTACTTCAAGACTACAAAACCCAACCCAAATCCAAGACCATTTTAATTGGTTTCCTGTCCACTATTCCCTTCGTGTGGCCTTTCTGAAAATGGAATTCAGGGACGTCATTTATATGTTTGTGGTCAATTGCCTAAGATGTTAATGTAATTGAATCAACTCTAAGTACAGTAGTAGAAAGGGAGTTCTGCTTCATCTATTTTTATGCTTTTGTGGGATATGAGAATTGCTTGCAAGGCCAACATTTGTTACTCACCCATAATAGTCTTTAGTAAGATGGTGGTGAGCCTGTGCAGACCATGTGGTGAAGGGACACCTGAAACTATGTTCAGGGGAGACTTCCAGGATTGTTATTGAGTGACGATGAAAGCAGAGTGACATAGATCCAAGTAAGGATGGCATGAGGCTTGTAGGAGGCAGTGGTTCATGAATCTCCTGCTCTTGTCCCTCCAGGTGGCAAAGATCATGGGTTCAGATGGTGCTGTCAAAGGAGCCTTGCCAAGTTGATGCAATGCACTTTGTACTTAGTACACACTGAACCAACTGTACACCAGTGGTGGTTGGGGTGCTTTATCCTGGATGGCTTCAACATTTTGAATGTTACTTGGAGTTACAGTTATCCAGGCAAGTGATGGCTATTCCGTTAAATTCCTGTCTTGTAGCTTGTAGTCAGAGGTGAATCAGCACTGCTCTCCTTCTCCTTAGGGGGTCAGGAAATGAGTTAGTTTCTGCAGCATTTTGAGTCTCTGATCTGCTCTTGCAGCTAGTGGTTATATGGCTGGTCCAGTTACATTTTTGTTAATACCCAGGATGTTAATGGTAGGGTTCAGTGATGGTAATGCCATTGAAGGCCAAGGGGCGATGGTTGGATTCTCTCTCGTCAGAGATGGTTCATTGTCTGATATTTGCCCCCTATGTAACACACTGTTCAGTTCATGCAGATCCCCTGTGTAACACAATGTTCAGTTCATTCAGACCCTGTGTAACACACTATCCAAACCCTACTGGCCTCTATGTAACACAATCTCCAATGCCTACTGACCTCTATGTAACACAATCTCCAGGCCATACAGACTCCTATATAACACAATATCTAGTCCACAAAGACCTCTGTGTAACACACTGTCCAATCATTACAGACCCCTACATAACACAATATCCAGTCCATACAGACTGCTATGTCACACAGTTTTCAGTCCGTAAAGACCCTATGTAACACAATGTCCAGTCCATAAAGACCCTGTGTAACACTGTCTAGTCCATACAGATCTCTGTGTAACACAGTATCCAGTCTATACAGCTTCACTTACGTAATTGACATTGACGGCCCTTGATTCAAGGCTGCTGTTTGCTCGCAGTTGCAAAGTTGTCATATGACTAACCAGATCAATTCTTGACCTACAGACCTTTAGGGACATGGGGCACAATGTCTATGAGGTGGTAAAGCCTGAGTGCAAGTTTTGCTTCCTTTACTTTAGATCACTGTAGCCACTCAGCCTCATCAACAAGATATTGTCGCTCAAAATAGAATGCAGTTGATGGACAGGTTGTCACCAGATTGGACAACTGGTAGTAAGCTCCTCCCAACCTTCCCTGTAACACTGTTCAGTCCATACAGCTCCCTTTTCAAGTTATACAGTTACTTTACACAGAACTTTGCTCAGCCTATGGATGTTCTGTTTAATTTGCCATAAGCGGTACAAAATGACTCGTGGATAAATCATTGTTTTCAGGGAATCATAACCTGCACTAGTATGCTGTCAAGCCTTTAGTAATTGATGTGCCAGTGATATAGAAATTCAAGTATTTTTGCAAGTGAGTATACTGTTGCCAGCCAATCATGCTTGAGAACGTATATTAATTCCCGCAAGATCTGTCATACTCTATTGGGTGCTTTTCATTGAGTTACCACCTCAGTGAAAAGACAGATTAGAAACTAACATGAAAACAAAATATTTCCAAACCCAAATTCTGCCAACAGCAGTTTCAAAGTATGCATGCCATGGATGTTGATGGAACTGAAAATAAATTGAAAGGTCTTCAAAACGAGGACACATCTCTCACCTCACCGATGTCTCACATCACACTTTTCCCCAACATTAATGAAATGATGAAAAGAAATAAACTTTCTTCTTTCCCGATTCTACAGCAGCAAAACGTCAATGACAATTTGTCATCCCAATGGTGTGGGATTTTCTGTCAAAAGGAAGGTGCGAGTTTCCTTTCATCAGGTAAGATCATCGAATAATGCAACACAGAAGGAGGCTATTCGGTCCTTCATGGTTGTGCTGGCACTTCCAAATTGCTGTCCAACTGCTGCCACTCCTCTGCTCCGTTTCCATAGACAATCAGATTTTATCCCTTTTCAGGTACTTTTCCAATTCTGTTTTGAAAGCTACAATTTAATCTTTTCTTCAGACAGTGCCTAACTCACGTCGCATTGCTTAAGCAAAAATATTCACATTCCCTCTCTGGTTCTTTTTCTAATGATCTTAAATGGTTACCAATTAGCTTTCCACCAGAAACAGTTTATCCTTATTTACTCAGTAAAACTATAATTAAACTATATAATCTTGCTGTAAAGAGAGACATGTTGCCAAAACTTTCCATCATGCGCTCATTATGCTTTCAAATTTTGAAAAATATCTCAATTTTGGTCTTTGTTGTGTGTATGGTCCTTGCCATGTATACAAACAGTTGCTTGATGTCATAAAACTTCAACATTGCGGGAAAGTGTCGGAATATACTTCCTCCTTGGGTGCTGGAAACAATCAATGATTTCAAAATGAAATTAGATGGCTACTTGAAGGAATTAAATTCACAGGACAACATGGGGAGTGGGATTAACTGGATTGGTCAGTGAACAGCCAACATGGACTTAGTGGGCCATATAGCCTCCTTTCACGCAATAATGATTGTATTGTCTGAAGTCTCAAATTTGAAATCTCAAATTTGGTCCATCGAGTCCCTCTGTCTCAGATATACAAGACTATTTTTGGATGGCATAGAATTTGAGTATTGCTGAAAAATTGACATCTTGCCAATCCTTTTCATCTTGCATTCAGCAGGAAAGATGCAAGAAAAACCAAATTTCAAACAATATCTCAAATTCAGTCCAGATAACCAATCCAAAGCAGGAAGTGGGTCAAATGGAATTCTAATAGAAAGAAGACAGAGTACACACTCCAACATGTTTCAGTTCATAGATGAATCAGAGAACACCTACAGTGTGAAAGCAGGCCATTCAGCCCATTAAGCCCACACTGACCCTCACAGAGCATCCAAACCAGACCCATTCCCCCTACCCTCCACAGCTAACCCACACATCCCTGGACACTATGAGAAATTTAGCATGGCCAGTCTGCCTAATCTGCACTTCTTTGGACTGCAGGAGTACCAGAGCACTCAAAGGAAACTCAGGCAGACACAGGGAGAATGTGTGAACTCCATACAGGCAATCACCTGAGGCTGGAATTGAACCTGAGTCCCTGGCTCTGTGAGACAACAGTGCTAACTACTGAGCCTCCTTGCCACCGCAGTGAGTATAAGGGAGATACCACTGTTGTAGGTTCCTGACAGGCTTCCATCTCCACAAGTGACTGTACCCCTACAATATGGTGATGTATAGTGACAATTCATCAATGTGATGAATTCCATCCTGTGAACTCACATATCCTGTGGTCTATCTTCAGACTAACTAAATTCTAACTAAATTCACTTAGATCCATCACAGGAGACATGAATAACACTGTGTGGAGCTGGAGGAGCACAACAGGCCAGGCAGCACCAGAGGAGGAGGAAAGTTGACGTTTCAGGTTGTTATCCTTCTTCAGAAATGAGTTTGTGTTCCACGCTGTGTTATCTCTGACTTCAACATCTGCAGTTCTTCCTATCTCTCACAGTAGACATGAATCTGATTTTCTAGAGCCAGATTTAAGTCCAAGTATTAAGCAAGAAAAAAAGAATATGTTCTGGCACAAAATTAAAGGAATTCTACTTTTGTTTTCTATCTAATAATTATTAATGATAATATAATATTTAAGTAATGAATGGATTTGTCGACACACTCTCCTTAAGACCATAGACAATGGACCATTTGGCCCACTGAACTCGGCTCTGCCATTCAACGAGATAACGACTGATCTCATCATCCTCAACTACACTTTCCTGCCTTTTCCCCTTATCCCTTGATTCTCTTACCAGAATTAGTTTCAATTTTGTTTCAAACCCACTACCCAAACCTTTCCCTCGGGAAATGCATTTCAGCCAAAACTGTTGTGTTTGCATTTGTTAATTCGAGGTGATGATAAAAGACTTTTGCCTCATTCCCTCCTTCAGGTCTGTACGTAAGCTTCTCCAGCCTGTTTCTTTTGCTGCCTTGGATTATTTTTAGATATCACATTTGATTTTTGTAGAGCTATACATTGCTAGACGTTTCCCAATTAGCTTGGGAATCATTTCCAAGGTCTCAGTTTTTAAGTTTGTTTCGAGATGTTTGCGATTTACTCACGTCACATTATGTGCCAAGGGTCCTCCATGGAGCTGGTTATCTGGAGACAATTGTCTACAGTTGTCGGTTTTAATGACATTTTTACATTGGCATTTGGGTGATCTAGGAAGCAAACAAATTACAATGGTTTCTGTGTGCAGCTCTCATCAATTTAAATTCTGGTCTGCTGCTGTCCTCGAAATTCCAGAAAAAGTACAAGTACTGCAGACAATTTTGAGAAACGATGTGTGGCTGATTCCTGAAATGAGAGCGCAAAGATTGTCTTCACTAGGACTTCACCCTATGATCAGTTGGTGATAGCAGGACTTCAACTAACACCTTTAAGGTTTTAATGCAAATGGAGAGATCAGTTCCAGGCTAGAATCTCTGTCAGGGCAGCACTTTAAGATAACTGGAAGTGATGTGACGTCAAGATTGTCAAAAAAAAATGCAACAGATTGAGTCAATAGTGTTTATTAGTAGAAACGCGATGTAAATATGGAACAAATCTCCAGGGAGGTGAGAGCAGCTCAATGAAGTATGGAAAATACGACTGAAATTTGTTAAAGAGACAACTCATGACCGAACCTTCTGATATTTTAGCTAAGAGACATGTATGTCAGGTTTTGTGGAGAGTTTCATCCCTGAAGCCTAGCAAATTGTCTAAGGTGCTTATCCCAAACTCACCTCACTAACCATCTAGCCCCTGGCCCCACCCTGCTATGGCACCTTCTTGTGATTCTTGGACTAAAGGGATCAAATGATACTGAGTCAATTTGATTTGATTTGTTTTTGTCACATATACAATGCACAGTGAAAAGTGTTGTTTTGCAAGCTCTACAGGCAGCTCATACCACATAGGGTGGCACGGTGGCTCAGTGGTTAGCATTGCTGCCTCACAGTGTTAGGGACCCAGGTTCGATTCCAGCCTCGGGTGACTGTCTGTGTGGAGTTTGCACATTCTCCCTGTGTCTGTGTGGGTTTCCTCTGGTTTCCTCCCATGATCCAAAGATGAGCAGGTTAGGGAGATTGGCCATGCTAAATTGCCTGTAGTGTCCAGGGGTGTGTAGATTAGGTGGGTCATGAGGGGATGGGTGTGGGTGGGATGGTCCAAGGTTCAGTGTGGACTTGTTGGGCTGTTTCCACCCTGTCAGGATTCTAAAGTGCATCAGGGTAGCAGAACAGAGTGCTGAATACAGTGTTATAGCTGCAGAGAGAGAAATCAACATTAATATTTGAGAGGTCTGTTTAACAGTCAAAAAGAAGCTGGTCTTCAATCTGTTTGTACATATATTTAAACTTTTATATCTCGATGGAACATGGTGGAAGAGAAGAGTCGGAGATATCTTTGATGATGTTGGTTGCTTTCCTGAGGCAGCAGGAAGTGTAGATGGAGTCAATGGATGGAAGGCTGGTTTACCTGATGGACTGGGTTGTGTTCACAACTCTGTGTAGTTTCTTGCTGTCTTGGGAAGAGCAGTTGCGATATCAAACTGTGATGCATCCTGATGTGATGCTTTCTATGGTGCATCTATAAAAATTGTTAAGAGTCCTTGTGGTCATGTCAAATTTCCTTAGCCTCCTGAGGACGTAGAGGTGTCATTATACTTTCTTGACCATAGTGTTAACATGGATGGACCAGGACAGATTGTTGGTGATCATCACTCCCATGAACTTGATGCTCCTGACCATCTCCACCTCAGCACCTCAGAGTTGGATGATCACCCATGATCATATTGAACGGCGAAGCAGGCTCAAAAGGCTGAATGACCTACTCCTGCTCTTATTTCCTATACTTCTACCACTCACTTGTTGAAAGTACTTGCCACCACCAGGTTATCTGGAATTGACTAGCCATATTGGAGCTTGTGCCATCTTTAAAAGGCCATCGCGCACCCAGACAAGTGCTGGCACTCTAATGCTGCCCTGCAAGGCACCACACATTCCTAGGAGCTTGTAGTCTTCCCTCAGGTCTGAGGAGGAGGCCATGATGCCAGGCTGTGCCAGCCTAGACTAAGGGTGCACCAGGGTCAGAGTGGACTCTACTGGATGGCAAAAAGTCAGGCATTAACATCAGTGGCTGCCCAATTGCAGCTCAATCGTTCCCTCCTTTTCCCTCTTCTTGAGAAAAGACAGTCTTCATCAGGACTGAGAGGGCAAGAACAAATGGCAGGGTGCCTGACATCAGTTTTCTCACCCTTTATGGGGGATGGAGCCTGGCACTGACCGGAGAGAGCCAGAACCAATCCTGTGGAGATGCTGAAACACCCATGCCCTGGCAACCGAGTTAAAGGAAATGTTCCTTGCAAAACAGCTCTCACGCTAAGCCCACTGTCAATAATGTCTCCATCTACATAGAGACATAGAAGATCGGCGCAGGAGCAGGCCATTCGGTCCTTTGAGCCTGCTCTGCCATTCATCACAATCATGGCTGATCATCCAACTCAATAGCCTAATCCTGCTTTCTCCTCATAGCCTTTGATCCCATTCACCCCAAGTGCTATATCTAGCTGCCTCTTAAATACATTCAATGTTTTGGCATCAAATGCCTCTTGTGGTAATGAATTCTACAGGCTCAACGTGCTTTGGGTGAAGAAATGTCTCCTCATCTCCGTTCTAAATGGTCTACCCCGAATCCTCAGACGGTGACCCCTGGTTCTGGATACACCTACCATCGGGAACATACTCCCTGCATCTACCCTGTCTAGTCCTGTTAGAAGTCTCTATGAGATCCCAGCTCATTCATCTGGACTCCAGCGAGAACAATTCTAACTTATTCAATCTCTCCTCATACATCAGTTCTGCCATCCCGGAATCAGCCTGGTAAACCTTCGCTGCACTCCCTTGAGAGCAAGAGCATCCTGCCACAGTATATAACCGTTGGCCATGATGCCTTCATTCTTCTTAATCAGTGACATGCCCACAGTATTGGTGGGCAAGAGGGACTGAGGAATTGAGCAGGTGTGGCTCTGAGGAAGCACAGGCAAGACCAAACCCACACCCCCACCCAGCTTGGATACTGACACCTCAAAAGGAACATTGGTTTGAGAAAGTACCAGAGCACGGTCTAATGAGCATACTACTGCGACAGTTCAGCAGCTGGCTGAGGAAGAAACAGCCCAGGTTGCGGGCTCTTGAAGGACTGCCAAAAACCAGGCACCTTCTCGGCCTCAGGCAGGAGAGGGTCCCCATGGACAGCCAGGTCCCTCAGACTCAGGATCTGCTGGATTTGTAAACAGAGCTGCACTCCATCACTTAAGGTACAGGACTCCATGGCAACTGCAAGGCAACAAGGAGATGGAGTGCCATAAGCTCACTATGTGCTCCTTTCCAGAAGGCACCGAGCCAGAGGAGGAACCACACACATACACAGCTCTCCCGTAAGATGTCTCAACTCAGGACAACTCTAGTGGGTAGCTAGGCCTTCAATTGCACCTTCCCTGCCCTCACGTCTCCACTTAGACCTTCAGAAGTTCAAATTGAAGAGGGTGCACCTGCCTCTAGGCAGGACGCAGCATGTCTGCCCCCTCGAGATGCATTATCCTCCTGTTCACATGACTCCGAGGCTAACAGGGCTCCACCATAAGGCAAGCTCCCTCTGTGGAAGCCGGGACTACATTCAGATATAGTGGGGTGAGTAAGAAGGAAGAAAGTGTTTTGAGGGCACATAGTTTTCACAGTGAACATTAGTTTGTACACATGTTATCACTTTGGTAAAAATATGTTCACTTTTCACTGTCATCAGTTTGCATGAATCTCTGTGTGTTGCAAAGACAAGGTGAAGCCACCCATCCTTATCCTGACTGGATGTTCCAAGGGGCGAAGTGTGCAGGCAGTAAGTTACTCACAGGTGACTACAACTTTGGCTCCATCTCTCTGTGTGCACAGACAATGTTATTGTGCCACCAGCTTAAGTGAAGTTCAGTCTTAATCCTGCTTGAAATCATCCCGGTATGGGGACAGGAAGTTGACTGCTCTGAGCAGGGTGATGCCAAGGAGTTACATGTTATACTGGGCCTACTTGTGTATTAGCCATGAGCTTTTACACTCTGCAAGAGAGGGCACAGGACAAAAAGGTAAGGCAGGAATGATATGGGCGTCCAGGAAATTGCGAAGTGAGTGAGTGAGCAGCCCTGAGAAGCAGCCTGGTCCAATCCATGATCTGGCTGCCTGTCCCTCCACGCAATGCCTTTCCAGCAATGTTACAATGAGAGTTGCCAGTATGTTCTGAGGCAGTGCAGATCGGACTGTAAAATGGGTTGGAGAGCTGCCATGATAGTGCAGAGAGGCTAGCGGATGTCAAATGCCAGCGTCCTTGGATGTGAAGTGGTCGCAGACCCTGCCCGGGAAAATGCCCTGAGACATTCACGCCAGGTTGGTGGCCCAGAGGATCTGGAGTCACCAGGCTCCTGCTGAGACTTACATGTCAGGAATTCTCGGCATTGAGCTTCTGTCTGTCCTGTGGTATGATAGGAAGCTGCATATTAGTAAGATGGGATTCAGAGTAAATGAAAGTGATAATGAGCAATAATCCCCATTAATTGAATTGAATTGAGTCTCGGCTTGACGCTATGGGAAAATGCAACTGGTTGCTTCTGATTTTGTGAAAGACCTCATTCAACCACTCACATGATTTGTCCACATTTCATTCCACGTCATTCAGGTCCTTATGAGATCCTGCTCTTGGATCAGTTATTTGCGATAAGAGAAAAATGAAACCAGATGTTCCAACCCCGCTCTATCCTCAAGGCTGGACCTCAATGACACTGAGTGTGTGTAAGACAGCAAGAGGTTCAATCAACATCCAGGTCTGAACTTCAGCGGAAGTTGGCTACCCGTCAATTACGTTGAATTTCATGGAAGGTTTCTCTCTGTGAGCCCTAGTGAGATTTCTCACACTATTTTCCAAAACTCACTTCAGTGACTATGCACCAAGCTCCTATGCCACTGCTTTCCTCCTGTCTTTCCCAGCTGTTTACTTTAAAGCTCAGCTATGTACCAGGTCAAGTGCTGCCAGCCTGGAATTGCCCTTCACTGTGAATGTAGAGAGAAGAACTAAAAAAAAATACTTCTGAGGACACTAAGATAGCATGGCTGACACGTCTTTGCAAATACATGAATTAGATTTGGCTTTATTGTCACATGTACTCATATGAGAACGGCGAAATCTTTATAAGTCGCCACTTACGACATCATCTTAGGTAACAAGGAACAGAGGTACAAATTCTTAAGGAAAAACGTTAGAAAAATAAAGAAATATAAAGACCAGTAATAAATCAGAAAAATAGAGTAATGAGGGTTCAGGATGACACTCCTTCTTCTTGAGGCTGGGAGTTCAAGTCTGCATTGAGGCTGGGAGTTTGAATCCGCACTGAGGCTGGGAGTTCGAGTCCGCACTGAGGCTGGGAGTTCGAATCCGCACTGAGGCTGGGAGTTCGAATCCGCACTGAGGCTGGGAGTTCGAGTCTGCACTGAGGCTGGGAGTTCGAATCCGCACTGAGGCTGGGAGTTTGAATCCGCACTGAGGCTGGGAGTCCGAGTCTGAACTGAGGCTGGGAATCTGAGGCTGGGAATCTGAAGCTGGGAGTCCGAGTCCACCCTGAGGGTGGGAGTTCATATCTGCATTGAGGCTGGGAGTTAGACTCCACACTGAGGCTGGGAGTTCGAGTCCACACTGAGGCTGGGACCTCGAGTCCACACTGAGGCTGGGACCTCGAATCCACGCTGAGGCTGGGAGTCTGAGTCTGCACTGAGGCTGGGAGTTCGAGTCCACCCTGAGGCTGGGAGTTCGAGCCTGTGCTGAGGCTGGGAGTTCGAGCCCAATCTGAGGCTGGCAGTCTGAGTCCATGCCGAGGCTGGGAGTTTGAGTCCACGCCGAGCCTGGGAGTTTGAGTCCGTGCAGAGGCTGGGAGTCCGAGTCCACACCGAGGCTGGGAGTCCGAGTCCACACCGAGGCTGGGAGTCCGAGTCCACACCGAGGCTGGGAGTTCGAGTCCGTGCTGAGGCTGGGAGTCTGAGTCCTTGCCAAGGCTGGGAGTCCGCACTGGCTTTCACCCCAGACATCACCGATGCCACCTGAGGATGGGAGATAAAAGGAAAAGAGAAAAAAATGTGAGAGAAGAGTGGAAGTTAGAAAAGAAAAGAAGAGAGTGGATGAGCTCTGGCCCAGGAGTCCTAATCTACCACCACCTTGGAGATTATAATGTACAAGTATACATTTATAGTCTATTGATATTTAAGAGAAAAGCTATACATATTACCGGTCCATAAAATGACCTGTCTTCAAATCCTGTGTAAGGGAGTGCTGTAAAGCCTGACATCTTCTCATTGCTCATCATGGGACCATCACAGATTGGAAAGCCTTGAAACAGTTGAACACTTTCACTTTTATTCAGCAACAGGAGAAGCAAACAAACAGCAAGTGTACAAAAATTCCAGCCCCATTCTTAAATTTCAAGATGCTAATGCCTAAGAAGAATCGTGTTGACATTGATGAGCTCCTCTTCAAGGAGCGGATAATGGTGGCTAAAAAGCATGTTTATACGGCAAAACATCCAGAACTGGGAGATAAAATGTCCCTAACCTGCACCTATTAAAACTCGTCTTTGAAATCTCAAGGCTATGTAAAGGAGCAGTTTGCCTGGCGACACTTCTACTGGTACTTGACAAAAGAGGGCATCCGCTACCAACCTGACTACCTGCACTTCCCTCTTGAAATTATTCCTGCTGGTCTACGTCACCAAGCTCATCCTGAGACAGCCAGGCCAAGGCCTAAAGGTCTGGTTGAGGACTATCCAGCTCATCTTCACAGTGGAACTGACAGAGACACATATAGATGTTTAAGGTTCTTGAGAAGATTTGTAGCTCCGGTTGTGGATGAGGTTGTCGGCTTGCTTGCCGAGCTGGCTGGTTATCATACAGACATTTCATCACCATGGTATGTAACATCATCAGTGAAGCCTCCAATGAAGCAATGTTGTTCTGCTTTGCTTGCTATCTTTATGATCCGGTCTGTTAAGTCAGATTGGTTCTTTTCCAGTTCTGTTCAGCATGGGTTTGTATATGGGGTCTAATTCCACATGTTTGTCGATTCCAGTACAGGTTGAAAACCAGGCCTCTAGGAATTCCTGTGCTCGTCTGTGGTTGGCTTGAGCTGGGATGATCATGTTGTCCCAGTTAAATTGATTGCCTTCATTGTCCGAGTGCACTGAGATGAGGGAAAGTTCATCATGTTGTTTTGCTGCTGGCTGGCGTTCATGTATCCTGCTAGTTAGTTTCCTGTATGGGGATATGACAGAAACAGAACAGATCCTTGGGAATGTGAGCAGTCAGTACTCACTTCACTTACAAATGATGGTTTAGCTTAGTCCTCCATACAGTGGGACATGGAGAACTCTGACCAGGGATAGTCGGAACTGCTGACGCTGGAGAATCTGAGATAACAAGGTGTAGGGCTGGATGAACACAGCAGGCCAAGAAGCATCAGAGGAGCAGGAAAGCTGAAGTTTCGGGCCTGGACCCTTCTGCTCCTCTGATGCTGCTTGGCCTGCTGCATTCGTCCAGCCCTATACCTTGTGAACTCTGACCAAGGATGCCTTTAAATGATCTTTTGGAATGGGGGCCATATAGAATAGAATAGAAATTTATTGTCACATGTACTTTTACATGAAAAATACAGTGAAATGTTTTATCAGTCGCCACGCCACGGCACCTATATTAATGACAGAAACCATATGTAATAATAAAACAAGTAAAGTTACGATAAAGTGCATCACAGTACAGTTACCAGCTCCTTGGACTGGGGAAAGCCGATTAAGGAACAATTGAATACTCTGACGACGCAGCCGGGACAAGACACCATTACACGACGAGGAATGCCAGGCCACACTACTGGAATACCAGGATGGAAGCCTCTGCTGAAGAAGGATGCCACACTGGGCAGAGGCTGCCACATCGGGCTGAGATGACCACGCTGGGCCGCTGTAAGCCATTCTGTCACTGGGCCGGGAGAAGCCTCCTGTTCTCCACTTGACGCCTGCCCCCTCCCACCTCAAAATACTGGTGCTGATCTGCCATCCGTACCTATCGCTGATGCAGTACAAGCCATGCTGCACCAATACAATAGATGGTAATTACGTATGATTATCAAAACCTTGCCCCTACTCCCACATCACCCAAGAAAGACAACATTACATTGAAGAGCATGTAGGTGAAAATTTACAATTTAAGGTGACAAGCAAGTTCTTGTGCAGCTTTGTATTTTCACTGTAAATTATAGTCCACAAGTGCCCATTTTAAGTTTATCTGTGATTACTTGTGCTTCAAAGAGATGACTATCTTCCATGTGCAATGACCAAGGACATGGTCAGGATCGTGTGTGGCTCGGATTTGTACCCACTCAGTTTGATGCGTTTCATATACAAGGTGCTACGATTACAAATAACTTCAACTTGTTCTGTGACAGCGCTTGCTTTAATGTAATTGGGTCTTGAAGAGTTTCACATTGCTCACAAGTAGAACTCGCCTTCTCAGGCAGAAACATAGAAAATAGGAGGAGGAGTAGGTCATTTGGCCCTTTGAGCCTGCTCCATCATTCAATAAGCTCATGGCCGATCATCCAATTCAGTACCTGCCCCACTTTCTCCCTGAACCCTTTGATTTCTTTAGCCATAAGAACTGTATCTAAGTCTTTCTTGAAAACGTTTAATATTTTGGCCTCAACTGCTTTCGGTGACATAGAATTCCACAGGGTCAACATTCCCTGGGTAAAGAAATTTCTCCTCATCCCAGAACTAAATGGCCTACTCTGTATCCTTACACTGTGAGCCTTGGTTCTGGTCTCCGTAGTCAGTGGGAACATCCCTCCTGTGTTTACCCTGTCTATTAGTGTCCCTCTGCATCCCAGGATGCTGCCTCCAATATCAGAATTGACGTCTTCAAGTTCCCCTGATTTAAAAAAAACAAATTCTCCTCCCACTCCAGGTGCTTGGACTTTAATTTAGAATCTGTGGAAGTACACAAGGCAACAAAGCTTGGTCCAATGAGCTGCAGGTACAGCCTGGTAATCAAGGGAACCATGAACTGCCATGTTCCTTTCTTCTTGAGCCCATCAGTACGGAGCTTCACTTTCTCACCCAACTCTTTCATTTAACTCCCAACATTACCCCTCAAGTCCCAGCCTCACAGCTTAGTCATTTTACCCACCATGTAGTACTGACTGTCCCATTCAAACCAGGGTGGTTGTGACTGTTGATGACCTCCACTCCAGCAATAACCCATGTCCTCCAATACACTATTGTTTCCCCCATTACAATTACTGTCCTCTCTGCATTCCAGTATGCTGCCTCTAATGCCAGAATTGACTTCCCCCAATAGCCTCCTCCCCTTGACTTTCATTCTTCCGAACCCCTGAACTCAGCGCGGCCTACCCCACTGACCAACTTGGGTAGTTTTGTAGAACAGAGAGGCCCAGGGGTTTGGGTACATAATTCTTAGAAGTTTGCATCACATATTTAAAAAGTGGTTAAGATGGTGTTTAGCATGCTTGCCTTCATTGCTCAGTCCTTTCAGTATAGGAGTTGGGATGTTATGTTGAGGTTGTACAGGACATTGATGAGGCTCCTTCTGGAATAATGTGTACAGTTCTGGTTGCCCTGTTATAGGAAGGATATTATTGAACTGAGAGGGTTCAGAAGAGATTTACCAGGATGTTGCCGGGAATGGAGGTCTTGAGGTATAAAGAAAGGCTGGATAGGCTGGGACTTTTTCCACTGAAGCGTAGAAGTTTGAGAGGTGACCTTATAAAGGTTTATAAAATAATGAAGGACATAGACATGGTGAATGACAGATGTCTTTTCCCTAGGAATATTCCCAAATATTTCAAAACTAGGAAACATATTTTTAAGGTGAGAGGAGAACCATTTAAAAAAGACATGCGAGGCAATTTTTTTACACAGATGGAGGTTCATGTGTGAAATGAACTTCCAGAGGAACTGGTGGATGTGGATACAGAGACAATGCTTAAAAGACATTAGAAACGTACTTAAATAAGAAATGTTTGGAGGGATATTGACCAAGCACAGGCAGGTGGGACTAGTTTAGTTTAGGATTATGGTCAGCATGGACTGGTTGGACTGAAGGGTCTGTTTCTGCACTGTATGACTCAATTTGACTTGGAAAGATAGCCTGACTGATGACTGACCACACTCTGACTAATCTCTGTGCAGCTCCCTAGCTGGCTTACCAAGACTCCTCAGACTAGTTGAATTGGACCTCCTGGACTGACTATAGCCCAACCACTGGACTGTAGTGAAATAGACACCTTGACCAAGGATTCCTCAAGTAGCCTACTGACCATGCCTAAGCCCCTGGACTGATATCAGACACTGCTGTTGGATTACTGTGCTAATACTGCCTTAGCGAAAGCTGTGTTCTTCATTCTAACTGAGGACTACTCCCATTAAACTTTGAGATACAGCCATTTGCATGAAGCACATGCAGAGATTTTGCCTTGCTGTTCAAAACTCAGTTAGAGAATCAGACCTTTTTTCTCTCAACTCATTTCTGCTGATCTCATTTTATTTTTCCCAACTGACTCACCATTTCCTGTGTTGTTCAGGAGAGATAAGAAGATTCTATCCTTGATATTTGTAATTAAGTCTCTGGGCTATTGTAATTTTTTATACAGGGCTAGTTGAGAGAGTTCAGCTTGTGACAGCCCAAAAGAGATGGGTCCCTGGTGGGTTGTGTTTATGAACAATGGGAATGTTGCAAAGATGCAGCTTTCACCAGCCAAGCTGAATGATATGAATCCACGCTGTTGTGTGACTGCAACTGTTTTGCTTTATTACTCTCACTGAGGTCCATTTTATGCAATGACTATAGGTTTAAGCGTCAACAACAACATGGCTAATTCTTTGTCTCCCATATCCACAGCATGGTTCACACAGCATCTCCACACCTTGGGCTGAAGTGAGGAGGAGTTCATAAAGGAGATGCAGAAAACAACCAGCTACAATGTGGAAAAGATCCAACATTTAAACAAGAAGACCAGATTTGTTAAAAATTGTCGCAACTGTGTCTTGATTTTGTGAATAATTGTTGTATCATGTATTCACTAATCCCTGTCATTAAATTTAATTTCTCAATTTGGATTTCTTTTCAGGTTTCTTCATAAAAACTATTGATCCATTGTCTTTTTCTCATTGTGGCCTTCATAAATTAAGCTTGCTGCTAATGTCCCTCAATTTTCATCTCATGCACTTCTCCAATAAAATTTGTAATCCACTTTAATGATGAAAGGCAAAAGCTTAAAATCTGCTAATTTGAAAAGTAATTAGATTGAAACAATAAGGGTGCATATGCTGAGTATCAGCAGAAGGGCCAACCAGAAACTACCAGTATGACTCAGCAATAATGGCTTACCAGACGGCTACCAGTGACAACGATTTCTAACTGCTAGCGGCAACTGGAATGCAACCAGCACCAATCTACCTCCAATCACAAAGTTCAAACGGAGAGAGATCATATAAACCCGTGCTAAATTGTAAAGATAGTAGATTTGGAAGAATGAGCCCAATCGACCAATCTTGTTCTGCCTAAAACAGAGCTTTGTAAGAGGTTTGAGATAACAAGTTATTGAGCTGGATGAACACAGTGGGCCAAGCAGCATCAGAGGAGCAGGAAAGCTGACGTTTCAGGTCTGGTCCCTTCTTCAGAAACGGGGGAGGGGAAGGGGATTCTGAAATAAATAGAGGGAGAGGGGGAGGCAGATGGAAGATGGATAAAGGAACAGATAGGTGGAGAGGAGACAGACAGGTCAAAGAGGCAGGGATGGAGCCAGTAAAGATGAGTGTAGGTGGGGAGTTAGGGTGGGGATAAGTCAGTCCAGGGAGGACGGACAGGTCAAGGGGGCAGAATGAGGCTAGTAGGTAGGAGGTGGGGGTGGGGCTTGAGGTGGGAGGAGGGGATAGGTGGGAGGAAGGACAGGTTAGGGAGGCGGGGACGAGTAGAGGAGCCACATCGGGAACAGCGGATACAGTATACCACATTAGCAGATGTGCAAGTGAACATCTGCTTGTTCCTGACGTGGCCTCCTCTACATTGGGGAAACCAAGCGGAGGCTTGGAAACCGCTTTATGGAACACCTACGCTCGGTTCGTGACAAACGACTATACCTCCCGGTCGCGAACCATTTCAACTCCCCCTCCCACTCATTGGACGACATGTCCATCTTGGGCCTCCTCCAGTATCACAACGATGCCACCCGAAGGTTGCAGGAACAGCACCTCATATTTTGCTTGGGAACCCTGCAGCCCAATGGTATCAATGTGGACTTCACAAGCTTCAAAATCTCACCTCCCCCGACTGTATCCCAAAACCAGCCCAGCTCGTCCCTGCCCGCCTAACCTGTCCGACCTTCCTCCCACCCCCACCCCCACCTCCTACCTACCAGCCTCATCCCACCTCCTTGACCTGTCCTTCCTCCCTGGACTGACCAACCCCATCCTAACTCTTCACCTACACTCACCTTTACTGGCTCCATCCCCACCTCTTTGATCTGTCTGTCTCCTCTCCACCTATCTGCTCCTTTATCCATCTTCCATCCACCTCCCCCTCTCTCCTTATTTATTTCAGAATCCCTTCCCCTCCCCCGTTTCTGAAGAAGTGTCCAGACCTGAAAAGTCAGCCTTCCTGCTCCTCTGATGCTGCTTGGCCCACTGTGTTCATCCAGCTCAATATCTTGTTATCTCAGATTCTCCAGCATCGGCACTTCCTACTATCTTTTCCAGAGGTTTATTTTATTCATTGGGAAGGGCATATTGCAAACTGCTCCATCATTTATTGCACATCCCAAATTGCCCTTGAGAAGATGAAGGTGAGTTGCTTTCTTGAACCATTACAGTCCATTTTGTTTAGGTAGATCCACAATACCATTCTGGGGGAGTTCCAGGATTTTGGCCCAGCGATACTGAAGGAATGGAAATATATATCCAAGTCAGGATGGTGGATATCTTTGAGGGAACTTGCATGAGTTGGTATTTCCATGTATCAGCTAACCTTGTCCTTCTAGACAGTAGAGGTCATAGGTTTGGAAAGTCCTGTCTACTGGACCTTGGTGAGTTTCTGCAGCACCTCCTGGAGATGTTACACACTGCTGCTACTGAGCATTGAGAATAGAGCGAGTGAATATTTGTGGATGTGGTGCCAATCAAGGGGGCTGCTTTGGCCTCAATTAGTGTTGTTGGAGCTGCACTCATCCAGGCAAGTTGGGAGTATTCCATCACACTTCTGATCGTGCCGTGTAGATGGTGGACACCTTTCAGGAGTTGGAAGGTGAGTTACTCACTGCAGAGTTCCTAGCCCCTGACCTACTCTTGTAGCTACTGATTAGGTTAGTCCAGTTGAGCTTCTTATTGTTTAAGCACCCTTAAATAAGCACACCTTAATAAGTACCCTTATTGTTTCAATGTGATTACTGTTCAAATTAGCAGATTTTAAGCTTTTCCCTTTCGACATCAATGATAATCCCCAGAAGTTAACAGTGGAGATTCACTGATGGTAAAACCATTAAATGTCAATTGGCGATGGTTAGATTCTCTCTTGTTGGAGATGGTCATTGCCTGGCACCTGTGTGCTGCAAATGTTACTTGCCACTGTCAGCCCACACCTGGATATTGCTCAGTTCTTGCTGCATTTGGACGTGGCTTCTGCATCTAAGGAGTCATGAATCGTGATGAGCATTGTGCAATCAACAGAAAATATCCTTATTTGTGACTTCAGGGTGAAAAGAATGTCATTGATAAAGTAACTGAAGATGGTTGGGTCAAGGACACTACCTTGAGGAATTTCTACATAGGCATCATGGAGTTGAAATGAGTGGCCTCCATCTACCAAAGTCATCTTCCTTTTGGCCAAGTAAGGGTTTATTGATGAAGGGAATGCATAGGTGTTGTCTACATGGATTTGTAGGACCACTGCTTCTGTTTCGAGATATAAATGAGCTGGAATGCAGGGTAAAATTTCACAATTTCCCCATGATAGCAAATTTGGGGGAATTTCAAACAGTGAGAATCAGCTGTAACAGGGCATGGAGAAATTAGCCAAATAGACATAAGTCTAGCAGATCGAATTCAATGCAGATGACAGAAAGGATGGGAGAGGCAATAACAACTTAATGGCAAAAATATAAAGAGTGCATCAATCTTTGAAGCGGGTAGGACATGTTGAGGTTGTGGTTAGTAACACAAATGCCTTTGCCTTCATAAATTGAGTTCAAAAACAGAGGAGTTATGCTGAAGCTCTAATAAATCTGTGGATATTCTCCAACTGGGATAGTGCACGCAAGCCTCATTGCCACACATTAGAAATGTCCTAAGAGGGGCCAAGGAGATTTACCAGAATGGTTGCAGGGAAAGGGGATTTCAGATGGAGACTATCTCTGAAAGTCTGGGGTAATTCTTCAGAGAACAAAGCAGTTTGAAGGGAAACTTAATGGCCGATCATAACAGGTTTGAATAAGTTGTACAGGGAAAATCCTTTCCCAGCTACTGATAGCTCAATTACTAGGGCACATATATGTCAGATACTGGGCAGCAGAAGCAAGGGTAGTGTGAGGAAGAAGATTTTTTACACAAATGCCTGGAAATCACTGACCAAAGTGGCATTGTAAGTGTAAACAATAAATGATTTTAAAGGAAATTACATGGGCAACTGAAGAAGACAATCTTACTGAGCTTTAGGGATCAAGCAAGAGACAGAGAATGGAATCAATTGCCTCACATGGACTTGATGATCCAAATGGCCTTCTTCACTACCACTAATAAATGAATCGACAAGAGTCTCTGCACTGTCCTGAAGACACAGTCATGTAAGTGTATGGGACAGACCAGGGATAAGTTCAATGCCTAGTAGATAGAATTATGTAGCAATTGCCAAACAAAAACTGGTCTGTTCTGCTGCTTATCCTCCTTTCACCTTACTTTAACTAACCCCAACAGCAACTCCGCTTGAGGCTCAAGAAAGTCTAGATCCCCAAAACAACTGGAACTGCTGCGGTTGTCAACTTTGTATTTGCGAATACCAAGAATGGGAGAAAAACCCAGATCTGCTGATAAGACCAGTCTTTCAGAATAAAAGTAAAGATTATTACTCTGTAAAAGGTCCTCGTGAGGTTAACCATATTATTTTCAATTGCTTCTACTTGACAAATGTCTAGCCATATTGGAGATGATACTGTTTTTTTAAAGTTAGGTGCTACAATACATTTTCCATGATTGATAAAAGGACATTTCCTGTCTGTAGCAGATCCTAATTAGGGCTTGGAAGACTAAGACTAAAAATAATTTCCATTACAGAGTAAGAGACAAATCTCAAAATTAAATAATGTCCATATTCTATAGCAGGTCCTGTGTCACAGAAGAAACAGGGATTGCAGGTACAACGAGGGGAAATATGAATTAAAATAAATATCTACTAATTAGTGGGAGGTGGACTGCTACCTTTTGTAAAACTAAGAATTAAGTCCAAAAATGCTGTTGATATTAACAGTATGAATCCCTAAGGTTTTCACATATTTCTCCCCCTTCTTTTCTTCGCAAAAGTATTAGTTTACTTGAAATAAAATGTACCATATTACCATAAAAGTATCAGAGACAAAAGGTACCGCAGATGCTGGAGAATCCGAGATAACAAGGCGTGGGGCTGGATGAACACAGCAGG